>CAIGQQ010036095.1:7879-31360 GCA_903798035.1 Danio albolineatus
GCTAAAAATGTTAAAAAGCCTAAAAAGGCTGAAGTTAATTACCTGCCACCTCATCCTCAGGGTGAATCCAGTGAGAGTTTGGAGCAAGAGAGAGTGAACCTTTTGCATGAAGTGACAAAAAGAAACAATTTCCAGGTTGTTGCAGATAAAATGGGCAAGACATTCTCCCTTCGCAGGCAGGAAATCATTTACAATGCCCCTGAAATAAGGGATATCTTGGAGCGCTGGCCTGCATTATCAGATGCCACACAGGTAAGTTTAGTTTTACTTTTAGTCTAGTTTTACAATTTTGCGAGAAAATCACCTTGAAGTTATTTAAGCAAAAACTCAAAACAATAACATATTACATGTTGTTTGTTGCGTTACACATTATATACAAATGAGATTTAATTGTTCCATTCTTATTTTCTGCAGATAAATGAAGAATTCAAGAGAATAACCACTGTAAGTCTTGAATCCACATTTATGGCCAAACTTGACAAATGCACCCCAAAACTAATGGACCTGGCCTTATCAAGGGGAGGAGCTAAAGGAGAAAGAATCAGAAGCATCAAGGATATGCTTCTTGAGGTATTGTAAATTTTTTTACAATAATTTGTACACACTAGAACAGTTTAGATTTGTGTTTCAAATGTCAGGTTGCCATCAGTTGTTTGTTCAGATAAAGCTATATTCATTTACTTTTTTTTTTTTTTATTAAAAAGCACAATGCAGTTGAAGTATGGAGAGAAGTAGCCATCCGCTGTCTTGTTGTCTATCTTGGAGAGGAAGAAAAGGACCTTTTCAAGGAGTTTGCTGTGAGTATTACAATGTTTTAAAATTAAAATTAAATCTTCATTTGATTGTGGAAACATACAAGACAAAATATGTGCTCAATGACTGCTCTCTTTCAGTTGAATGTGTAGGTATATTACACTGGCCACACACACTGGGTTTACCTAGCTCTGTGTTATAATAACAACAATAATGATTGAGAAATATTTGTAAAATGGGCACGACTGTTGCTTTTCACTTTTCCATTTAAATTATGTTGTGAAATGTAATATTCTTATGAATAACTGGGTGCATGACCATGTAAGGGGTAAAATAAAACGTAGTAAATAAAAAGTTTTCAGAGATTAACTGAAATCAAATGTAAGTAAAATAAAAAAAAACTGAAGTAATTATAAATTTAATTATCTCTATCATGCTAATCTTTTTTTATCTTCCTTTACAAGAATACGCAAGAATTTGAGGCAGACCTTGAAAAGCAAGTGATGACAATTGCCATCATTGGTGATCAGTCTACTCTGGAACTGAACCACAATACGGGAACCATCGTAGTTGAGGGAATCAGAATCCTGAGTGGAATGGATATCTCAAGGTGCTGTGCTCTGCTGATGGGCATAATATATGCTCTGAATCTGAGCTACCCCAAGGAGCTTAAATATACGTGTGAAGTGTTTCAGAAGCTGTTTCTCGAACTTGATGGACTGAAGCCCAGTGCAAAAGTAATGCGTCTCAAGAACAGCATTTTCTGAAGTCTCTACTTATTAGTCTCTACTGAAGGCTCTTTTTGTTGCACTTTATATTGTTTTGTATTTTGAAGTCCACTCACTGATATTTTTTGTTTGATTGTTTTTTTTTTCATACTGTTTATATTTGAATGGTGGCGTTTATATATGCTTGTTTATAATAATACAAATGTTACATGTTTTCCAATTAAGGTTAACTAATAAGTTAATAGTTTACAGAAGTTTATAGTCTGCCACTGTAGCTTTAAATGTATCAATGCCTATAACTCTTGTTTTGTTGGAATTTATTGTGATGGCATAGCTATGCATGCATGCACATGTTTGAAGGCGAAGCTGTAGGGTCAGTTTGTTTATAATTTGTGGGACAGTACACATTTTTGTTTTGTAAACTTTGAGAAGTGCAATATTTTTTTTTTTTAAACTGAAAACTGTGGTTCTAAATGAATAAAAAGTAACTGAAAAACAAAATTGTTGTTAAAAATGTATTTGTTACAAGCACCTAAATTAACAATAATAGGAAAACAAACACAAATAATAATTTCAGCTACTTAAATTTTTTGAGGTTCTAAACTTGAAAACTTGCATGTATAATTATGTTAATTAAGTACATAACACTGAATATATTTTAAATGTTATTAAAAAAAGCTAGTTGCAACAACTTAATTTTTTAAGTACTCAACTTAAAAAATGGAGGTTATGCTATGTAAAAATGCCTCTGATTGAAGAGGTAAAGGTCATTTGGCTAACATGATAAAGTTTGTTGTCTGAACTTCATTTTGTTAGATGTTGTCGTAACTTGAATATATTGATGCAAACTGTTGCGTTAATTTTTTTTGTTTGGTCTAAACAATATTTTTTAGAGTGTAGGGTTGATTTATTGGACATTTCATAATAGTTTTATGCTATTTTAATCCGATTCACTCATTTCTACAGCCCCCCCACCCAAAGGTGCTGTTCACATATTGCGTCATTTGCACACGCAAGTTGTTCATTTCGAGGCACGTGACTTGCACGTGCATAATGGGAGTGACACACAAGCATCACGACTTGCTCACATTTTCCACGTGCACCTAGTTGAAAACATCGCCAGTTTTCAGAATGCCACAAGCACACCGTGAGTCATGTGACAAAACAGACTGATCGGTTTCATACTTTGTATGGAATATACACATTTTGGTAGACGAATTACCTCAGATAAACAGAACACTCAAACACTGCGGTGCTTTTTAATTTTCTCCATAAATAAAACATAGCAGCGCTGCAGCAATGTTTTGTCAGTTTGTCATCCTCTGAGAAAACCGTTGATAGTCGCCTAGCAGCGACAGATGACAATGGTGCACAAGCACAAAGCGTGCTGAAAATGGTGAAAGAAGTGATGCGGTCATGATTTCCATACGCTTTTTGACATGATACATGACCAACCACTAATAGGGTATTTGCGCATAATCAGATGCAGGAACGTTTTGAGTAGACTAACTTCTTGAGCTGTGCAATGGCATGAACAAAATAATCATTGCGATTTTATTTTCTTTCTGTATTTTAATTTTTTTAGTTATTTTTTCAAACAAATATTGCGATTTGTGATTTTTAGTTGCTATTTTGGCAACTGTTTTTGCTTTTTCAAACAAGCTACATACATGCATTCTAAATGTATTCAGTGCACAAGAAGTACATGACAAAACATTTCACAATGAAATAACATAGTATTAAGTTCAATAAATAAAACTTTAGTAAAATTGTCTTTAAAACAGACAACATAAAATAAATTAAGATGAACTAACCTCACCTCTAGTTAAAAACATGCTGTATACAGTAGTACTAAATAAAGAGTTAACATATTAAAATCATGCGCATAAATTGATTGATAAAATTGCAGCCTTACGCGATTTAGAAATTGCATGTGCTTAAATCGTGATTTTTTAAAATTATTTTATTTATTTATTTATTTATTTTTTATTTTAATTACATGTTTTTCGATTGCGATTAATTGCACAGCCCTACTCGCTTCATTCACGCATCAAATTCACTACACAATGGGAGGGGTATCTGTCTGCCTGGTGACCCCAGTTTCATTGCTAAATGGCTAACGTGAATTTTAATGAAAGAATACATGTGCTTTATGTGCTTTAGGAAGGTTGATAAACATGCGTGAATATCGATGCATGATGTCTAATCGCGTTTTTGCATTGACTTAGCGTAAATCACTCTCTCTTGATGCATCATCTCTGTTTGGTGTGAACGTACCATAATGCTTGATTGTTTAATGAGATCGAAAACAAATTCTCTCAAATGTATGTTAATGAATGATTTTCAACTCGCCTTCACTTGTTCTAAACCTGTGTGACTTTTGTTGGACACTAAAGAAATTATGTTGATGAATGCAAACTGACTTCGATAGTATTTGTTCTTCTGTGAAAGTCAATGGTTACATCTTTTAAGCTTTCTAAAAAATATCTTCTGTTTTGTAAAGAAACTTGTAACTCTTAGAGTGAGAGTCAATATTGTTGTAAATTGTCATTCATAAGTGAACTTTTCCATTAAGAGTTTGAAACGACATGAGCGTAAATAAAGGATAACAAATTTCTACTAACCCTTTAAAGGCATCCCCAATGAAATGTGGTCCACTCCCTGACAAAAACATCTAACACAAAAGACACGCATAAACATCGTAAACTGTAATTCTGTGGTTTTCAGTCTACATCCCAAGCTTAACAAAGGCAGCGAAGCCGAAGCCGTTAGACTGCATCGTCCTACGTCTATCATTTGTTTTGTTTATGGATTTCCATTCTCAAAACCACCCATATATTATCTCCCGTGATGCCCGGGAACTGCACAGACTTGTTTTTGAGTCTCTCAGTGCCACAGGACCAGTTGATAAAAGTGTTGTGTTGTGTTCTGAAACGCTATCGAGCAAAGTGTAGTCTGTGAGTCAGGGCTGTGTAGATGCGAGAGCGATGAGTCCTGGAATTGCTTATGACATCGTCTGACAGGCTGTCATCTCCTTCTTGTTGGAGAAAGAAAGCGCTCCAATAACTTCAGCAGCCATCACCTATAGCTACAGTCTCGGTTGGCAGTTGGTGAATGACTGTTTCTGGAGCTTTGGCTATTTTGAGGATTGAAGGATGGATGACCTGCGGGTGAGTGGATCAGCTCGGGGCTTCAGACATCTCTCAAGTGACAGTGGTGTGTGTGTGATGTGCTGGAGGAGGACGGACGGTCGTCGGGTTCTGGCTTTTGTTTTTGTCTGAGTTTTCGGAGCAGGAGAGGTGGACTGTGAAGGAGGGGGCACATGATAATGATATCATCATCCTGAAAGCACTGATTGTTCCAAACACTGCAACACAGACACAAAAACAAGAGGGAAACACAGAGTAGGCAGAAAGCATAAAAACTGATCGTTTTTTGTTTGTTTGCATGTATGGTTGTCATAGTTCACTATATCATGATTTATGCAGGGTTTCTGTAATGTGACTGAGTAATAACAATAATAATTGAATTTGGGGTGACACAGTGGCTCAGTGGTTAACACGGTCACCTCACAGCAAGAAAGTTGCTGGTTCGAGTCCTGGCTGGGCCACTTGGCATTTCTGTGTGTTTGCATTTTCTCACCGTTGGTGTGTGTTGCCTCTGGGTGCTCCAGTATCCCCCACAGTCCAAAGACAGGCTGTATAGGTGAATTGAATAAACTATTGGGGCCGATTTGGGGAAAATATCAAATTATTATTATTATTATTATTATTATTATTATTGAATTTTCTTAATTTATAAAATCGACTTATTTTTCAAATTTAGTTATATTTGGACAGATGTTGCAATTGCGATTTTAATTTACTATTGAATTTTGTAGTCAAGCTTCAGCTCAATAATAATCTGTAAGCCGTGGCAATTTAAAATGACCTGTTTTTGTTCAGTGTCTGTGACTTTGAAACCAAAATATTCCCATATTAAAAATGCTGTTTTTCTTTGATATTAATTCATCTATTAATGCTTATAAAGCAGCAGACACATTAATCCCACTTGTCAGCGCTTTCCTGTTTTGTTTCTTTCTTTTTTATTATGGGCCTAGTTCAGTTGCCCAATTCTTATTGGGCAGAGCAAAAGTGTGCTCACTTAATTGGCTAGTAAGTCACACACAGCCAGCAGTCATGCATTTGCTCTGGGCGGGGGGAATTTAATAATGAATATATTTCATATTGCAGCCTCTAACTAATCACAACGTTTCAAATTGTGATAGCGTTTTGATTTCGATTAATAGCACAACCCTACCATAGTGTGTGTGTGAGAGAGAGAGAGAGAGAGAAAGAGTGTATAGGTGTTTCTCAGTACTGGGTTGCAGCTGGATGGGCGTCCACTGTGTAAAACATTTGCTGAATAAGTTGGTGGTTCATTCCGCTGTGGCAACCTCTGATAAATAAAAGGACTAGCTGAAGGAAAATGAATGAATGAATAATTGTATTTTTGATTTTAAGGAAAGACATGTTTTCTTTCAAATTTTTTATATTTTAAAACATTTTTCCTATGTTGTTCATAACATATTTTGTTTGGAATGTTGAAATGGAATGTCTAATAATACCTTGAAAAATGTAATTTTCATTGTCAAAAATAGAACAAAAAAACAGAACTATATTTATTAAGATAAATATAAATCATTAAATAATTAATAGGGGTGCCACGGTGGCGTAGTGAGTAGCACGTTCGCCTCACAGCAAGAAGGTCGCTGGTTCGATCCCCGGCTAGGCCAGTTGGCATTTCTGTGTGGAGTTTGCATGTTCTCCCCGTGGTTGCGTGGGTTTCCTCCGGGTGCTCCGGTTTCCCCCACAGTCCAAAGACATGCGGTACAGGTGAATTGGGTAAGCTAAATTGTCCATAGCGTATGTGTGTGAATGAGAATGTATGAATGTGTTTCCCAGAGATGGGTTGTGGCTGGAAGGGCATCCGCTGCATAAAACAAATGCTGGATAAGTTGGCGGTTCAATCCGCTGTGGCGACCCCGGATTAATAAAGGGACTAAGCCGAAAAGAAAATGAATGAATGAATGAATAAATAATTAATTTAAGATATTTATAAACCATATATTAAAGCTTGTGCACTGTCCAACCAGTAATAATAATGATATTATTATTATTTAAATTTAGGCATTTGACAGACGCTTTTACTACTAATTTGAATGTAGTAATAATAATAATAATAATAATAATAATTATTATTATTATTTAAATTTAGGCATTTGACAGATGCTTTTTACAACAAATTTCTATTTTCTAATAATATTAATGTTAATTATTGTAATGTTTTATTATTATTATTATTATTTAAATGTAGGCATTTGACAGATGCTTTAACTACTAATTTTAATTTACTACTGATATTAATGTTAATGATATATTTTTTAAATTATTATTATTTTTTTATTATTATTATTATTATTATTATTATTATTATTATTATTTAAATTTAGGCATTTGACAGACGTTTTTTACAACAGATTTTTATTTACTAATAATATTAATGTTAATTATTGTAATGTTTTATTATTATTATTTAAATTTAGGCATTTAACAGATGCTTTAACTACTAATTTTAATTTACTACTAATATGAATGTTAATAATTTTTATTTTATTTGGTCCATTTGATTTACTTGCACACTATTGACTTTTTGTTTTGCCTATGGTGCCATTAAACTTTGCATATCCCATAATATTTAAATATTTTATTAATTATTATATTTTTATGTTCCACTCTGAGGACACGTGAATCTGTGCCTTTATTTGTTGTCTTTATTGTCCTCCTGCTTGAGGTCGTTTGTGTTCATCTGATAGTGAATGCCTTTAGAGAGACATAATGCAGATATAATGGAGCCAGCAGTCCGTGTACACACCACTGAATGTCCTTGGTGTGACTGCACGCCTTTTCCTGACTCTGACAGAGGAATCACCCACCCCTCCTTCTCTCCGATTTGCCAGATCTCCCTCGTCACTCCTTCTTGCCACGCTGCATGGCCAATCGTATCCGCTGCTGCCACCAAGCGTGTTTCTGTTTGGCCGGCCATGCTGTGATGCTGCTGCCTCTCTTTAAGAAGCAGTCTAGACTGCAGAGACAGGTTTTTCAATGAGAATCAAGCTCCGGCAACACGTCTGAACATCTCCATCTGGCAATTCCTCACTACATTTCACACAACGTTGCGATCTTTGCTTCATTTAAATTCATTGAGTATTCTCATTGCTGCAGTTTCGCTGTCATAATCCAGCACATCTGTTTAACGTTTGCCCATTGTTTCATTCACTGTCCCTCACATTTAATCTGTCCATCTCTCATTTATCAAACCATTTTCTGACCCCACTTTCCTAAAAAAAGGGGGAAACTGTGAGCACTGCAGAGGCTGAAGGTGAGTACACTTGATTAGAGTTTAGAGCGCTGCAGTCTGTACAGACGCAGTTTTACTGCACTCTCTTGTGTCGTGTCTAATGCAACAGGTTCTGTATGTACATCAGAGACCGGACGGGGCATGTCAGAGTCGAGAGGAATGCTTTGTGTAAACACTATCGCCAGGATGCATTCTATTATTATTATTATTATTATTATTATTATTATTGTTGTTAATAATATTCATAAGAAGAGCTGACACAACTCTCTTCATGTGCTTAATAATTAGAAAGGATTGGGGTATTAGTGTACTTATTTAAGGGCAGTTTTTATAATCAGCTTAATTCTTGTAGCTGTGTTGCCTTTTGTGTTAAATATTTACATCTTTATCCAAACTATTAATAAAGTGTTATCAAGAAAGGTTTGATATTATTCTTAAACTGTGCGGATAAAGTCATTGTTTATTGTTTTGCTTTTGTAAAATGTTTAAAACATTTGTAATAGTGTTTATTAATGTAATAATAATTATGGATCAATTCTAATTATTAATAAGGTTGGTTAATAGGACACAAACGAGAAAGTTTTGTGTGTGTGTTTAAATGGCATGGCCTGTATTTTGGCTACAAGAAAACATGTTTGGCCAGGATGCAAGTACTCCCACAGACAGATAGACAGACAGCGAGACACACAGAGAGACAGACAGTCTGACAGCAAGACACACACACACACAAAGAGACAGACACAATAAATAAATAAATAAATCCCTCAAGCTGCAAAATTTATCTTAAAATTAGTTAGAAAGGAAACTCTAACCAAATTATAGTTAAAATTAATTGTTTGACTGAAAGTTAAAATTAATTTCTTGACATGGCTTCTATAAATATAACTTGATTCAAACGAACTAAGAAGGATTTTATTTATTTAAAAAACATTTAAAACATTTTATTTGTTATTGCTAGTTAGCTATTGCAAAAAAATCCTTCTACAATCTACTAACACACTTTCTTGAAAAACAACCTCTTATTTTTACTTTGTAGATGTTCTTTTATTACTGTTTGAAGAGCAAATTCACAATTCAGAAGCAGTCGATTAAACTTCAGTAGTCTAAACTAATGTAATCCCCTCTGATTGGTTACTTCATAAGTGCAACAGGTATGTGTGTGATTTGGTTTTATAATATATTTTTAATATATATTTGTATAAGAAAGGAAGCTGCATGATGCAACAGTCACAGATCAAAACGTAATACTGCACTTTTGACACCTTTCAATTGTTTCTGCATCACTCAATAAGGCATGTTTTGTCCAGTTTTTACTATAGGGCTTTGCACATGGTCATATTCTTCTCCCAGTGCTTGATTTGCTCTTCATGAGTTCATAGTGTTAAATTTTATACATTGTCTTAACTTTAATTTCATGGGATTTTTTAAAATCCACGTAGCGCTGTGAAATGCATCATGAACCGTTGAGTTGGATTATGAACACTGAAAAATATCGATGCATTATAGGTTTGCGTATGTGTTTGCAAGTGTTGTTGCGTTAATGTATCGGCATTTAAAGATGTTAAAAGTAAAGATTCTGTCATAATTGCTTGATCCAATCCTGAATGACTTTCTTTCTTCAGTTGAACATGAAAGTAGATAGTTTAAGAAATGTCTCAGTTGGGTTTTCTTACAATGGAAATTCGTCAGTAACTAAAACTGATTAGAAGACAGTCAGTCAGGCAAGTAATGAAATGGCATAATAAATTTTATTTTTATAATAATATAATATATTTAATTTATATTATATAATTTATATATTTAATTCATAATTTATTTTTATTATATTATAATAATTTTTCCCTCTATTACATGTCCCTTTAAATTATGGCAGAAACAGAAGTTGGGATGTCTTTTCTATTGTGAGGAAAGAGGTGCATCCCAAATCGCATATGCACCATTCTATTTCGTTTTATAGTACCAGTAGTGCACTCGCACTGAAAACTCTTGAAAGAATAAGTGCACTTCAAATACCTGGATGACGCACTTATTCAATCGTTAAAAAGATGTGTGGAATGTTGGACGCTTCATGAACTCTGCTTTACTCACATAGCAGAAGGGGCAGAGCTTTCATGCTCTAATGTTGGATTAGTTTATTTTGGATTGTGAAAGCAAAATTCACAAAGTAATTATACCGCCTCCAGATTGTGAATGCCATTATACTTATGGCAGGTATTATTTGGTAATTTGGTCATTTATTTAACTAATTTGGCAACCGTCAAACGTCATCAGGGAAACGGTTTGATTTCCGCTTGGTAAAAAAAAAATTGTGTTCCATTTAGGACGACACTACATACATATACTATGCTGTTAAGTCTGCTTATAGCGCGCAAGTACATGGTGCATAAGTGTATAGTGTGCTATTTGAGACACAACTATTGTAGTTGTATTGACTTGATTTTGTACACCAGGAACTGATTTGGTTATTGGATTGTCGATTGTTATTGGTTGGTCTTATGTGTGAGTTTTTGTTTCTTCAATTTTAATCCTATGATAATGTCAAAACAGCAGTATGCCACACTCTCAGTAAATAAGGTGCAAAACCTGTTACTGGGGTGGCACAGTATATTTTGAAATTTATACCTTACAAGTGCACATTTGTACATTTAAAGGCACAAATTAGAACTTTTTTAAGGGTCACTTTTTGTACCTTTTAAAGTACTGTGAGTTGTACTTATGTATTAATATTTACTTTTTAAAGGTACAAATGTAGACCTGCGTGGTACAAAGGTGTACAATTTGAAAAGTTGCTGCCCCAGAGACAGGTTTTGGACTTTTTTTTTCTGAGAGTGTATTTCTTCTTTTATTTTACTATAATAATAAAAAAAAAACGTTATGACTGAGTATCCTGAATTCATCTTCCAGACTATTTACCATGCTCTGAATGCATCGACCACTAAAGAGCCAAACATGTAATGCTGTAGCTTATAAGTTAGTTGTAATATGTAAATCCCAGATTAATGGGATTTCTCAATTTTAAACAAGATCAAATTTGTAAATAGCAATGCAGATTATTGTTGATATCGGTTTTACATACTGTGGCTTTAAGTATGTTTTGAAATCAAAATCCCAGACTGATTAGTTTTCTCGCATTTTGAACAAGATCATATTTGTAAATAATAATGTCGTTTAATGTTGATATCGCTGTCATCTCTTTGAATAAGTCAGTTGTCTTCTCATAAATGGACTCAGTTTAACAGTTGTATGAAAAACGTGCTTTGAAAGGAGCTGTCAGCAACTGAATCGCCAAAGCTGCTACACAGATAGCTAAAGAGCCGAAGGGCCCAAAACCAATAGACCTCATATTTCTGAGAGCAGCCGAAGCATCTAATTTCATCCAAATTGTCTCAGCTTATCGCCCTGTCCTCATGTCACATGGTTGTGGTAGCATCAGTGTTCTGGCTTTGCGTCACTTTCTCAAAAAAGAAATGTCTTGCAACCATTAGTTTTGGTTCTGAAATGTCGATCCCGATGAGCCCTTTTCTAACAGACTTTTGTGCTTATCCTGTTATATTTATTAAAATAAAAAAGAAATGTTATATTATTATAGTTTAAATGAAGTGTTTACTATAGTAATATATTTTATCTGCAACTTTAATCCTGTTAAATTATCATTGTACTCAAAGCAGTGGTTCCCAAACTGTGGGTCGGGACCCCCTGGGGGATTGCAAGACAAAGATTGGGGGTCGCTTGGTAGTTTCCAAAAATCTCATATAAGTTATTAAATTATTAGAATTACTATTTTTTTAACATAACCTACAGAAGATAAAAATAGTATTTAATAGTTACATAAAAAACAACATGCAAATAAAAAGCCATCAGCCTTTCAATGTTTTTTCATTGGGTTGCGACCCCTGGGGTCATTACTCTAGATTAATGACACAGTGAGCTTAATATTAAATAAACTACTGAATAATAACCGTATATGGTTGTTAGACCTTTGTCGTTAGACACTCTTTGTGATGTTAATGTGCTTGTGTTCATATAGATCCTATTGGTGTGTGCACCGTTGTGTGCAGTGTTTATATGTTTATAACCACCTCCGAGGATAATGGGGTCATGAGTCACTAGAATTGTTATTTTGAATTGTCACGGGTTGTGTTTGGGACAAGTGTTTGGGAACCCCTGGCTTAAAAGGAAAGCTCAGCCTCGTAACATAAATGAAAATTCTGTTGAATTCTAATGTTTCAAAACAGTTTGAGGGTTTTCTTTGTGCTGCTGACCAAATAAATAAATAAATAAATTAGATATTTTGAAGAATGTTGGAAATGCAACAATTGACTTCCATATAATTATTATTATATGTATTTTTAAAATACTATGGATGTCAGTGGTTACCGGTTTCCAACATTTTTCAATTTATTATTATTATTTTTTTCCAAAAAAATGGTTTGGAACATGTCTAGTTGATTGAATGGCAGAATAAAGAAAATGGGTAAACTTTAATCCCTTTAATATTTTAGTGAAAATGGTTATTGGAAAAAGTATAAATATTTTGTGATTTGTAATGCTTTATCACCTTATTACTAAATTTCTCAGTTTCTCTGGATTTGGGATTTACAGATGGACATTAAAAGTGATTTTTGCTTTATTCTGTAAACTGCTTACAGTATGACATTTCTTCTAAATTATAATTTTTTTAATTCTTGTATTTTTTGTAAATATTAAATGACAAAAAAGTGCCTGGTTTGTTTGTTTTTAGACACCACAAAAATAATATTTTATCTTTTATCTTAATGTTGTATCTAGCAATATTTGGTAAAATAAAGATTTTTAATCAAATCAAATGAAAAATAATGACTCATTTTCATAAAAAAGCTCTAAATGACATAATAGAATATAAATGACATAAAGTCATTATAGAGTAAAACAAATATCAACATTTTACTCAAAAACTTCCAAGTCCAATCTCTTTTGATTTCTAATTTTCTCTGTGCATTTGTTTGCTTATTTTTTTAACTTCGAATGCCACTTCATATGCAGTTATTTGAGCGTACAGCCTTCCCTGCTGCATTTAGCTCAGTTGTCCTGAGGCTTTTGCTTGTACTTGTCACACTTTAAACAAAGGTACATACCCACTTCTATTATTTATAGTCAAAACATGTAATCTCTGCACCAAATTAAATAGTTAAAAACACTAAATATCAAACAGGTTTCCTAAAACTCCCTTTGACAACATATAAGGCTGACTAAACCTTAACCAAAACCACCACACAGACCATCTTTTGTGCCAAAGTCAACAACCACGTGATATTTGATACGTGAGGTGTTGCCATTCACGGGACTCTTGTAAATACCTTGAGCATGTATTAGTCTGGCTTTCGCACTGTTTACATTTAATTCCTTTTAAACAAAAGGCTCACTGAGGCGTAAGAATGCACCGTTGTCAAAACCTTCGCGTTGACTTCTGTATCGCTTCAGAGCAGTGATTTATTTATTTATCTCTTTCCACCCTCTGCATTGCAGGTTAAGCCTGTGGTGGAGGACGCTCTGTAATTTTACAGGTGATGGTTTTTGACGTCACTATACCGTGGTATACAGTGTCTTTGTAATGCTTTAAAGTCCGTCCAGTCATCAGCTGCTTGACTGATGCTCTAAATACCGTCCCGTCCCCCCGTGGTGTGGGATCAGTCGTTCCGATAAACAGCACTGATCAGATTTCAGCAAGCACATAGTGGCCCATTTACAGACCTGCCGTTTTCCAGTGAATTTGACCCACTAAGAATCTTAGAGCCGGGAAAGCAGGAAGGTTGGAGGCTGTAAGCAGGTATTAGGAGCTGCGACTCGCTGCTGTTTCACAGTGCAGCTGGAGCTCGGCTTGCTGTGGTTCGGTGGGACACGGAGACCTGAAGCCAAGCCAACAACCGAGAGGAGGTGTGAAGCTGGAGCTATTGTTTTGCGATCTGTTATGCACTGTGTTTTTGGTCACATTGTGTCCCGGTCACACCTGAGCGATTGGCCCTCTGTGTCGGAGCGTGAGGTGGTCAGTTAATGTAAGTGCTTTTCTGTCTGATTCGTCTTTGGTGGCTTGTTTCAGACTTTGGAAGCATATGTTTTTGTGGACTTACATTCATGTTGTCATGCTGGGTTGATTTCAGCTTATCAGGTGATTGTTGTTGCTTTTAAAAATGTTGGATTTTTATTTTTTTTTTTTGGACGAAATGAAAATCAAACGCATCATAGAGTCAACATAATCTTTATGTAATCTGTTGAAGTGTTCGATTGTAGTCAAATTTCTCATTATTAATCCTGTTACCACATGATTTTACTCTTATTGCCAACAATGTAATGTTCTTTTTATTTTGATCATTTTGATAGCTTTGAAGGAAGAAATTTGATCTTGTTCTAAGCTGTTTTTGTAAGGAACAACCTTCTGCTGTTTATTGTGATGGAAAACACAGATTTTTCTTTCATTTTCAGAAAATAACTGCAAAGGAAAAAAGCCAGATAGTTAGAGGCCTTATTTGTTGCAGTTTCGTTTTTTCAAATCAATGTTTTCAACTGTATCTAGATTCATCCCAAAGGTGGATTTCTTGTGTGCTCTTATTTCATGTTGTTCTAAACCCATGTTTTTCTTAAAACTGTTCAAAATGACTAGAAAAAAATAATATTTAGCTCTTTAGTAGCTAGCTTTTTTTGATTTGATTTTAACTATTTATTATTTACAAATTAAAATATTCATTTTGCTGTCTGACTAATTTTGATCTGAAAGATTTCTTGAGGTTTATATTATTGAGTAATCTGGATTTCGTGAGTTTCTGGCTGTACTTTGTGTTTTTGTAAAAAAAAAAAATAATAAATAAAAACCTTTTTCTCTATGTTTATAGCATAACTACATCATATTTAGTTCCCAAGTATAACTTTTGAGTGACTAAATCTTAATTCATTTTTATATATACATATTTTACTCTTGCATTTTGTTGTTATTTGACTAGATAATTGATTTAAGCTGTATTTTAAATGGATTTCATGAGTTTTGATTTCATATATCTCATTAAAGCTTTGTATTGGTATCTCTTTTTTATTTTGAAACAAATATGTTTTAGGTTTACACCAAAATAATTTATAATCTTTGGTTAACTTTTTACTTTAGAAAGAATTTTCACAGCCCCCCAAGGAATTCCCAAGGTTTAATAAATATTTTCTGATGCATAAATAGTTGTTGTTTGACTGTTTGTTATTGTGATTTAGGCTCTTTTTGCACTGTGTATTTGAAAATGATTTTACCAAAATATACATACCAATGTTAAGTTGGTTACTTACATGTTATTGTGGTCTTTTTAGATCTTATTTTATCTGCCATTGTTTAAACATTTCTTAAATACATTAGACAGTTTTATTGAGATGGATCATTAATTTTGACCTATAACAATCTAAACCTTCTTTTACACACCATTTGTTTTGATGTTTCTTATGAAGTTTATGATTCTTATTTTAATTTTAAATGTACAAAGTGCTCTATTTGAGCAATTCCATGCAAATGCCAACCTTCCCATGAAAAAAAAAAGTTTACACTAAAATAGCGAAACTTTTTTAAAAAGTTTTTTTGAGTAGGCTTGTAATTTACAGCACAGTAAAAACACTCAAATGTCTCTGTCAATGTTTTCAAACAATTATATTGGATTCACCAAAGTCACACACGTGTCAATTTCACATCTGTCACATCTATTTCCCTTATAAATGCGAAGATGTCAAATAAAATAAAATCAATCATTTGTTCTATAGCGAGCAAACACTTATCCTATTGATTAGCATAGTTTCTTTTGGGTTGTGCAGTTTATTTCACAGAATTTCTGCAAGTAGGTTTTATACTGTAAACTCGCAGACTTTTAGGTCACATCCATAACGGATATTTGTTTCTCTCATTTAAAATAGAATAAATGTTCACAGAATGACATTTTTCTGATCCCATAACGCTGTGGTTAGTCGTTTTGGAAAATATAAAAAGATGTATCAATATAATCTTAACATATGCTTTCTCTGTGAATTTATATTTTGCGTTTTTGCTGCAAATATCGCATTCATAACACTGGAATTGCTCATTTTTATCATCTTTCTTTTCTTATTTCAGCCTTTTTTTTGTGTGTGTCTCCCCGACACCTGTTTATTATCCTTTATGCAACATTATTCCACCTGTAAGTGTGAACATTGTGTAACGATGTCCCCGTCTCTCTTGTTTTAACAGCTGAAGGCGTCTTTGTGGACGGGACACTTCGAGGGCCAAACAATGGAATGCTCTCTCCTGCCTTCACCGCTCCGCACTCGACAGACTGAGGTTAAACGCTTTAGTTAGCAGTGTGCCTCTCCCCCAAAAACTCTCTTTAGCCAGGGGAAAGTTGGGAGAAATAAAACAAAACAAACAAAAAAACACAAGTGAAGGAAAACTTCCTTCATAGTACAGCACCTTACTCCACTTCTTCATAGTTCGAGGTTGTCTGGGATTCTTTCAGAAGCTTCGCGTGCACAAAAACCAAGATGGATTTGGAATCGTATCTGTGGATGGTGGTGATTGGCTTCATTATAGCCTTCATCCTGGCGTTTTCAGTGGGAGCCAATGACGTGGCCAACTCGTTTGGGACGGCGGTTGGGTCAGGAGTGGTGACGCTACGTCAGGCCTGCATTCTGGCATCCATATTTGAGACCTTGGGCTCTATGCTCCTCGGTGCCAAGGTTGGGGAAACTATCCGGAAGGGAATTATAGACGTCAGTTTGTACAATGACACAGTGCCCATACTGATGGCGGGAGAGGTCAGCGCCATGGTCGGTAAGTGATGGCTCATTTAAAGTTGAAAGCTCAATGTGTCATTGTGAAGATTAACGATGGAGAAGCCTACTGAGGCATTTGTTTATTCAATGCTGACTGCCGGATTTTGGTAGTTGTAACCACTGTAAAAAAAAAAAGCTTTTGCTCCATTTGCATTTTTAAGTTGAATCAATTTGACTTTATAAGTTATTTAATGTTGCATCGCATTTGAAGCTTGGTTAACTTATTAATATAAGTCATTTTAATATGTTACTATAACTACATGTAGCTTTATACAACTATAAACTAAAACTACATAAAACACAGTGAGATGACATTTTTGATGGTATACTTTTTAATAATGACAGATTACTGAGTTAAGAAATCACTTGAACCTGAAAATAAAGTGTGACCCATTTTTTTTTCAAGTCTCGCAATTGAACAGTCCATCCAAAATCACATACTTATTGAATGTCAAAACAGTTTGTTAGCTGAGCAGTTTGTCTAAATTCATAGTATTCGAAAAATACTAGGTAAGAAGTTCTACTACTATGGGCCAGATTCTGAAGTGTGCATCCATAAGACACTGCTATTCCATAACACAGCAAAGGAGAATAAACAAATAGGAATTAAGCTACGCAAGCGTGTGACAAATGACAGATGTACTATGTCCGAATTCCATTCACACTTATCCTATTTATATGTAGAACATGATGTTCAAATGGTTCAAATTTTGTACGTACTTAAGTAGTTTGTGATTTTGGATGCAGCTTATAACTTTTGCCTCACGATGAACTTACACTAGGGTATTCAATCCCCATTTCTCTATTCGTTTGAGAAGTGTGAGTGCTCTGAATCATGCCCACGCACAGTTCAGTTGGCCGTTCCTGGCCCAGTTGGAAGAGTTGTTCCAGAGCTTATAGTCTGCTTGTAGTCTGAGTGCAAATCATGCCTGAGCGCGAAACTAGTGCAACATCACTTTTAAGGGACCATTTCATATGGATTTATTAATCATTCTTACTTTTCAATGAACACAAACTGTCATAGTTAAAAAATGGAAACCCCTGGCTGCATGTCAAGTACACCTTCAGCAAAAGCTTTGCAGCGTGATGCTTTCATGAAAATGTCAGAAGTGGTCGATATGTTCAGCAAAATATTTGACTGTCATCGCGTCCAAAACAACTTTAAATGAATATAAAACAACATAACTAAAGCAATCTCCATTGTACTGGTCAAGAGTACCTCTCTTCCTAACTGAACAGTCACATCATCAATGACGCGCTTGGGCTAAGAACGTACTATTGCAGTCTAAGTACAGGCCGAGTGTGGAGGGGGGTGGAGGATGAACAAGCATGCGCGGGTACAGTTCAAGGCAACCATGCCTAGTGTGAGTATACCTTCAAACTCCTAACTTGCTGCATGTTAATAGTAAGGTAGTAGTGTTGTCACAATACTGGAATTTTGGTACCAATCGGTACTGAAGTTTAGAAAAAAAAAAAAAAAAAGTCCAATTCCCACTAACATTTGAGGGCTGTTGCATATACTAAACACTGCTGATTGCCAATGTGTTCATTTGCTTAACAGAAATGACTGTAATTTGCCCCTCAGTTTGGTCACCAGTTTACTGCCCTTTACTGTTGTTCACTGAATGCATACACAGATACAGGGTCACTGGATGTGGAGATCAGTCAATCCATCAGCTGAATATGTCAATAGCAATTGCTATTAGTACTAATAGCAATTGGTACTGAAATTCCAGTATTGTGACAACACTATAATCTATTAGTTAAATTTACATATTTGTTAGGATTAGGGATGTAAGGGACACATCAAGTTTCGGTTGGCCATTCTGAATTTTAAAAAAACACTACCGCGACCAGTGGGTGCGGAAAAGACATGTCCTCTCACGCAGGCCCAGAAATATCTCTTTTTCGTCCAGTGGCTGTATTCGTTTGGTGTGTTCAGGGGCAGCATTTTGGTCAGAATACATGCTTATATAGTTTGTAGAATAAATAGTCGTGGCAAAAGTTGCATTTAAACGTAATATATTACAATCATGAGTCACTAAAAAAAAAGACACTAAAGATGTTTTAAGCAAAGTAATGTGAAAGTATATTGTTAATTAATTATTTTTTAAAAATTAAGATTGAGGACGTACTCATTATGTACAGTTGCCTTGAACCGTGCTGAATCATGCTTGTCCCCCTGACGGCCTGCACTCACATTGCATCAGAGCCAGAGCACGCTTACATCATCGATGATGCACTGTTCAGTTTAACTGACACGCAGTGACACAAGGTCAAATAATTCGCAGAACAGATCAGCTGCTTTTGATGCTCATAAATGACCATAAAGTCATCATGCTGCAGATGTTAGGAGGTTTGCTTAAGGTGCAGCCAGGGGTTTGCATCTTTAATAAATGACGACATTTTGCGTACTGTAAGAATTATTAATAAATCCGTATGAAAAAGTCCCTTAAAGTGACATCACAGTTTTTAGTTTCGGGCTCAGGCGCACTTTGCACTCACACTAAGCGTACCGCATCAAAGCACAAGTGAAGCACCTTCTGACACACCTCTTCCAACTGGGCCAGGGTCGGCCAGCTGAACCTCACCTGAACCCGATTCAGAGCACTCACACTTCTCAAACTAACCAGGAAACGTACCTGGGCATGGTTTGGATAGCGTAGTGTGAGTGCACCCTAACATAGATTTAAACTTGTTAAAAACATTAGTTTTAAAACTAACATTTCCCAACACTGCTTATGAACAGCTAATATATTAATAGTAGAGATGCTAGTAAGCAACTACTTAATAGTGACTATAACTAAAGTGTTACAGAGAAATGGGTTTCGAAAAAATTCAGTGGATCCATTCAAATGGATTCTTTGAGGTTTTTTATGAAATCACAGGTCTTTGGGAGATTTAATGAATTTAGTTTAACTCATGATGGAGATTCTGTCCTCATTCTGTGTTTATACTTTGTCAAGGTGTTTTATTCTTGGTTAGGGTGCGAAGCTCAGTATGGGTTAGCAGTCGTTTACTGTTAACAAAGTGCCCACATTGCTGACAGTGGTGAAAACCATATATAAAGAACCATCTGATCCTAGTAGGTTGGATGTTTGTACAAGCTTTGCAATTCAGTGCTCTAGTAAAGTCATGTCACGTTTATTTATATAGCATGTTGTACAGAAGATTGCTTTTTATTAAGCAGCTGAAACTGTAATAAACATTGAACAAAACAGTGTCAGCATTGCTTTCAGATGGAATTAGAGCTTGATTTTTATTTATTGAATTATAAAGTAGCTCTACAGTGGAGATATATGCTCTGTGTTCTCTATATTTGTGTGCCTTTTTTCGGGAGGAATCAGACTCACAGACATCACACCAAGATTTGTCTTTAGCAGCTTATATAAGAAATAATATAATATGATATAATATAATATAATATAATATAATATAATATAATATCCAAAGACATGTGGTATAGGTGAATTGGGTAGGCTAAATTGTCCGTAGTGTATGAGTGTGAATGAGGGCATCCGCTGCATACAACAAAATGCTGGATAAGTTGTTGATTCATTCTGCTGTGGCAGCCCCAGATTAATAAAGGGACTAAGCCGAAAAGAAAATTATAATATAATATAATATAATATAATATAATATAATATAATATAATATAATATAATATAATGTGTATATAAATAAAATGCAAAAAGTTCGGAATGGAAATTTCTATTAGTTACTAATAAATTAGTACTCTGTTCACCATTGACTCATTTGCCAACAACCCCAACCACTGCATCCCCCCATTACACCCCCACACTTTCCTCATAACTTAAACTCCCCATAAGCACTGCACCGTTTAATATTTGCACAAATAAAATTGGACATATTCATTTTTCTTTGTTGCACTATGTCCACTGCACATATACATTTGTCATTATGTTAATATGTATCTGCATGCATACTTGTGATTATTAATAGCAACATGTACTCATCTATTGTATAGGTTCATAGTTAATAAAACCTGTATATAATGTTAAAAGTACATCCATCTGTAAATATTACCCATAGTTTTATTTATTTGCTCTTATAGCTTGTTGCTGTTGCACTCCTGGTTAGACGTAAACTGCATTTTGTTGCCTTGTACTTGTACAAGTGTAATTACAATAAAGTTGAGTCTAATATATCTAATAATTTCGCTTTAATAGATTTTTAAACTAATTGATTTTTGAAGCCTTAATCTAAATGCTGTAAACATTGTTTGCTAAATAATTTTTATATGTAAATACACAAAAAATCCCTGGATTCCACACAATCAGTTTTTGTTAAGACAACATGAAGGAATTAAGTTAACATTATTTTTATTATTATTATTATTATTATTATTATTACTATTATTTTTTTTTTTTACAAATTTAAGTGGATTGAACATAAATCAATTAATTTGTCCCCCAAAAAACTCAAGAATGTGTGTTGTTGCAGCTCATTTTACATAGGTAGTTTGACCAAGCAGCTAAGGTCATTTTTTTCAGTGTAAATTTTTTTTAAAAAGTGTACGTTTGCTTGACAATGTATTTAAAGCAGTAGACATGAACACTTAATACAGAAGCATGCACAGTAACATCACAATTTTCACAAAATCACAACTTTTTTTACACAAGCGACAATACCAATGTTGTTTTTAAAATGCTTGCACTTTGAGACCCACTTTTTAAACAATATATAGTTTTCACCGCCAAACATTGTTATGAAATTGTGAGTTTTAATTGAAAATGGTGTTGTGTAAACACCGAATCTGTTCATCCATTGGGTTTATTCGGGAAACTTGGGTTTAAAATGCTTAATTTATACAAATTGACTTTCTAGTTTGTTTGTGAATGGTGTAAAGTGTTAAGGTTTTGACTTTTAATGGAAGCATTTCATTAAAATTACCTACAGTTATATTGCAAAGGTCAACAAACATCTTATGCTGTTAGATAGTTTTCATTTTGTTGTGAACAATCTCTCTGATGTCTGTTAGTAATGAATGGCTACATTGTAACATTTAATATTATCCCGTAGAGACTGTACTGAAGGCAGAAGGGAGGAGAACATATGGCGGAAAGGCTTTTTTCGTTGCTCCACCTCCCACTCATTTTCCTGTCTCTTTCAGGGTCTGCGGTTTGGCAGCTCATCGCCTCTTTTCTAAAGTTGCCCATTTCTGGAACTCATTGCATTGTGGGATCTACTATTGGCTTCTCCATGGTTGCTATTGGCACTAAAGGAGTACAGTGGATGCAGTTAGTCAAAATTGGTAAAAAAAAAAAATAAATAAAATAATATAAATTTATCATGCTGTGGTATTTAATTGCATGCCTGGAAATGCAGAAACTTTGATGTACAGTATATTGAAGTCTGTTACTGTTTTTACTATATATTAAATCTTTTAAGGCATTATAGTGCCACACCATTGCTCAGTAAAAAAAAAAAAGATTTAATCACCCAAAATGCTGTGATTTATTTTTTCTTATTTTTATTTTTATTTTTATTTTTTTTAATGCAGAATGGAATATGATAGACATTAATGCTGTTACAAAAAAATCTAATAAATGCTGTTCTTTTGAATTCTATTTAACAAATATTTTTTATAAGTTAGTGTTGATTAAATAAAGGGACAGTTCACTCAAAAATAAAGACTTACTATTTGCTTTCTTTGGAATGGTTCCTAATCTTTATCAATTTCTTTTTTCTAGTAAACACAAAAGAAGATATTTTGAAGAATGTTGAAATTGGGCAACTGTTGACGGCCAAAGTAGAAAAAAAAACAAATGCTGTGGATGTCAGTGGTTACTAGTTTCCAAGATTTTTCAAAATATCTTCGTTTCTGTTTACTTAAGGAGCTCAGACAGGTTTGTAATGAGTGAAGGACAGCAGAATTTAGATTTTTTGAGTGAATTTAGATTTTTTAATCTATTTAAATAGATAAAATCTAAAATCAAAAAAAAAATCTGATGTTTTGAAATGGTGTAAAGTTTTAACTTAGTTCATCAAATAATGCTTTTTAAATTATGATTTTTCACCAAAATATTAAGTAGTGCAGCTGTTTTCATAATTTTATATATTTCACCAAAGCAACAAGGCATTGATGGACAGCCATAGAATATATGGACTCATTGAAAATTATCAGTTTCTCTCGAGTTACATTTTATAAATAAATGTTTAAGTAAATCGTAATTTAGTTTTTTTTTCTGTAAAAAAAAAATTAACTGAGGGTGTTTTCTTTTTAAATTAATATATGTTGTCAGTGAGCAAAGCAGAAACAGTGCCATGTTTCCAGTTTATATTTTTCATTGGACACGATATTACCAATGTTTTAAATTCATTAACAGTATTAAATAAGAGTAATATTTTGTGGAATAACCCAGATTTTTCAGTAACAACAAATGAAAACGGATTTGCATGACAGAAATAATAATGAACTTTATTTTAAGCTATTTTAAAGTGTTAAGATAAATTGTAATAGTATTTCCCAGTATTATTATTTTATTCTCATTTTAGTTCAATAAATACAGCATTGGTGAACATTCAACACTGATGAACATTACAAATTTAACCAACCTCAAGCAATCTAGCAGTAGGTCTGTGTGTGCTTTTCTCTAGAGTGACATTTTCTCATTTATGTAGTCAATGCTATTCTATCTAAGATGTGTAATTTATTTATCATGGCCTGTTGGCCTTTATGCCTCCAGCAGTGAAATGCATCATTACTGTGGCGTGTTATTGATTTAATAATTGCTGTTTGTGTGATGCAGTTTCCTCGTGGTTCATCTCACCT
>CAIGQQ010036095.1:36360-46809 GCA_903798035.1 Danio albolineatus
TTGCCAATCTTTTATTTTGGGGTCATATCAGCCAGCTCATAACTACTATTTGACAAAAATGTCCTCTGCAAAGCCAAGATATATAATTGTTAATTTAATTAATGTATGTTTGGATTTGTTCAGGTCGCACCAACTCCATGACCAATGGCTGCCTGAAATCTCCTGTGTCCAATGGAGGCTTCAGCTTCGATGGCCACATGCGCAGCGATGGCCAAGTTTACCACACCGTCCACAAAGACTCGGGTCTCTACAAAGACCTCCTGCACAAAATCCACAAGGGCCGCCTGGAGGACGAGCGCCATGGCTCCCGTCCTGACAACAACTACCGTCACCTCCGTCGCAATAACAGCTACACCTGCTATACCGCAGCCATCTGCGGGATGCCAGTTCAGCCCCTGCTGCGCTCTGAATCCAGCGCGCCTCCGCCAGAGGACAGTGAGAAGCTTGTGGGCGACACCGTTTTCTACTCCAAGAAGCGTCTGCGCTACGACAGCTACTCCAGCTACTGTAACGCGGTGGCGGAGGCCGAGATCGAAGCAGAGGAGGGCGACGTGGATGTGAATCTGGCAGCAGATAAAAGGGAGCCGCGGGTCCCAGCTGAAGGGGTGCTGGAGGACTGTGTCGACGAGGACAAGGAGGAGAAGGACAAGTCTCAGGTCTTCTTGCTCTTCCACTTCCTGCAGATCCTCACAGCCTGCTTCGGCTCTTTCGCACACGGGGGAAATGATGTCAGGTAGGAGGACGCTTGATGGGTTGGTTGGTTTTAGGGTTACAGCTATTGATTATTTGACTATTCTATTAATCTACCACTGTAACCTGTGGTTGGATTAATCAGATGAGTGTGTTTTCTTTGAAAATTTTGTGGATTAATTAAATCTAATAATTCAATTATAAGTTTTAGCCTTAGTTGGTTTGTTGTAAATAACAGGTTTGTTCCTCTGATTAATATATTGCTTGGTTGTCAGTGTTTTCGTTACAACTTTGTTACAATTCTAGTACTTCTGATGTTAGATTTTCAACTGTTCAACTCTCAGAAATCAATTTTTAGCTTAATTTTATTTGATGTCAGATTTCAAATATCAAAATTGCAACAAAAAAAAATTCAATTGTGGGTAATAATAATAAAAAAAGTTATCCGTTCCTGTATTATTATTTTTTTGTTATAACTCACGATTTAGTCTTTCACTCAGATTTTAAAATGTATTTAGTCTGTATTAGTATATCTGGTTTGTCTTAGGCCTGTCACAATCAATGTATCAACTTATCGCACAACATATGGACATGACCATGATCATTTTTGGTGATGCAATATATATCGGCATACATTAAAACCAATTCTAGCAACATTTTAGCTGATTGTGCAACATCTCTATCTCTGTTGGAGGAGTCCGTATGATATAAAAAATCACTGTAGCATTTACTAAAAATTTACTACTGTAGTATATATTTATGTCTGGCAACTGAAAATAGATCTGGTACCAGATATCGCAGCCTATGTTACTTTTAACCTTGCACTTTTTTGTTAACTTTTATTATTATTTAGGATATGCGTTTTCATATTATGATTCCAATGCCTAATAATTGGAGTATATCTGAGTGTAGCGGTATGTAAGTTTTTGACTCTTGTAAAGCATAAAAATACCATAATATGTGAACACATTTATCTGAAAAACAATGGTAAAGTCAGATATTCTGCTTTGAAAATGGGGTTTCTGTGCCGAAATGCTGTCTTTGTTTTGGTTCTTTTAATTCCCCCAATGCCACTTTACCCAATTATAATTAATCACCTCAGGTTGCCTTGTTGGAAAACCACATATATCATTTATTCAGTCAGAAAGACTCTCAAAGCATTTGTCTGTGACCAAAATGTGACCTTCGGTGGGCATTGGACTCGAAATGAGACACAGATTCAGAGTTCCACATGAGGTTATTAATTAGCAAATAATATAAATATTACAAATGTAAACATTAGGTGAGCATGTTACATTGTAACCGCGTGTCCTAACAACACTCTACATGACAAGATTTGCAGTTATAAGGAATTAGGCTGTTTGCACCAGACGAAAAACGACAGAAATATAAATACAGCCATTCAGAAGCACAGAATATGCACTCACTCATGAAATAGTAAGGTTTGTAATGTAATTAATGCATATTAAACCTCTTAAACATTATTGAATGTACATGCTGAAATGTGTTTTAAATCACAGTTCTAAAGTTCAATTTCAAGCGGTTTATTCTCCTGCTGCTTTCAGTATATGGCAATAAATGTCATGTAAAATGGCATTCAAACTAACATTATTAGCTTTTAACACCGAATAAAGCATATGAGGTGTAACTGAGGTGATCATTGTCAGTTTTTAGTTGTTCATCTGTGAGAAATAGAAGCCGTTTGTAATATATCAGTTCAAGGAGTTGGTAAGAACAAACTCCTTATAATATGAAAAAAATATTCCTTCTATCGCATGCCCTTGCTTTTATTTAGAACATGGTTTAAATCAGCATTTAGGCTTGATAGTCAGATGTGTTCTTTGGAAGAGTGTACTTGCATTGCTATTCTGATGAGAGACATAAAATGGTCTTAAAAGGACAATGATATTGTTTATCGCAATATATTTTGATGCAATATATCATACAACAAAAATAGATATTGTGACAGGCCTACTTTTGCTAAATTCTAAGTTAAAATTCTGTGAGTTATTATAATATCAGAATTGAGGCAATTGAGGAAAAAAAAATCAAGCTTTCAAAGTCAGAAACTTGCTTTTGTGAACGTTTGATATGTTTGGTTGGTATTAATGTTTAATAATTTCAGCTTTTTATTTGAAGTGGTTTAGCTTTTTGGTCTGCTTTATGATTAGTGAGGTCAGAATAAGACCTACTGTACTATTTGCTCTGTTTCTTCACATTCCACGGCATTAGTGTGTCCTGAGAACAAGCATTCAGTTCAGTGGCACAGATCTGCTTCACAGCTCTACAGATGAATTGGCTCATACCCAGACTGCTAAGACCAAAGCCAGACGTGGCCTTTAGTTTAAGCAAACTTCAGCTGCTTAATGCCTAAATGGTCCAAATCTTTCATTTACTTTTATAGGTGACATAATTTGATCATTAAATTATAAAATAATAATGATGTTGTTATTATTGTTATTATTATTATTATTATTATTATTATTATTATTAATACAAATAATAATAACTCATTGTGCATTTAACTTTTTTTTTTTTAATATACTGGAGTAGGCATGGGACGATAACCGGTTTCAAGTTTTATTGCAGTTTGGAAAAGTCAAGGTTTTAAAACCACTAAAATTTACTGTTATACAATTTGGTAATTGTAAGAATTTTTTTAATGTGTTTTTTTAATATGCTGTAAAGAAATCTGTGTTTTTGAAACTAATGAAGAGAGGAGACGTCAGTGATTTATTTTAATTTATCCAGACATGTTTACTGTTCCAAAATAGTATAAATATTTCCTTGAATAAAATATATTTTGTTTAATAGGGGAAATGTTTTTTTTGCTTTTTTATGCAGACATTTAAAAATAACTTATTTTAGAGCAGTGATCACAATACCGGTATACCATGATATTTTTATCCTAGGTTATCATACCGTCAGAAACTTATACCGGCCCATGCCTGGAGAACAAATTAACTGACAAAATATGAGCACATCTGTTACAAGAAAATTTAGATGCTGTACAAGGCATTGATTAGGATAAATATTAATAATTAGATGTGTTAGTAGTTCATATTTAGTTTTTAATATGTATCATAGTAATATAATCATTAAAATTGTATTAAATGGTTTATTGATGACATTAATTTATTTATTAAAGAAGGAAGGTTGTCAGTTTTCAAGTTTAATACGGATGAATGTATTGTTTTATTCTTATTTTCATTAGTAGTAGATTTATGATTATTTATTTTATTATGTTTGGGTATATGCTTTCCTAAAAGTGTAGTGGCAGTAATAAAAAAAAAAAAAATATATATATATATATATATATTTATTTATTTATTTATTTATTTTTATATTTATTTATTTATTTAGGCCAAGGATATAAGAAATCAATCATTAGTAATGTTCTTATTGCAATTCATGCAATTCTTACTCTTTTAAGTGTTTAAATATTTACATTGTGTTTGTGTACAAGTGTTTAAATTATTACACTCTGAAAAATGCACTCCATAAAAATTATTTAATAATGAATAATTATTATTATTTAATAATAAATAATAATAAAAATTATAATAATTATTGTTAACATGTAACGTATATATATATATATATATATATATATATGTGTGTGTGTGATCATTGTATTTATTTATTTTGTTATTTATTTATTTATAAAAAGTATAAAAGAGCCACCTATGTTTCCAGCATTTCTAATGATGGAGGGTCATGTGTCACAGACGAATAGAGTTGTGCCTGCTAAAAATTTGTGTACTTGTATCTATATTTATTATATTCTGTAACTTTTATAAATTTTTTATTTGTATAAATGCATCTTTTGATCTTTTTCGACTCCTCTTTGGCCAATTTCAGATTGATTGCATGTTTTCATGTAGTTTGCTATAGTCACACATGTTTGTTTTATCTGTCCTGCAGTAATGCGATTGGTCCTTTGGTGGCCCTGTGGATGATCTATGATCAGGGTGGAGTGATGCAGGATGCGGCCACACCAGTCTGGTTGCTCCTCTACGGTGGCTTGGGAATCTGCGCAGGACTGTGGGTTTGGGGTCGACGTGTCATTCAAACCATGGGGAAAGACCTCACTCCCATCACTCCCTCCAGGTGAGAACAGAACGTCTCAGCATGACGACTGATGCATGTGAATCATTAAACCTGCAATGCGCACTGTAACATTCTGACTAGGGATGGTGCTTTCCACTAATTCCCATGATAGATCACCATTAAGATTAACAATCAATGGTTAACTTAATAATTTATTTGTCTACATACACATTCTCAGCGGCATAGCAGGATGTGCAGATGATACTCAAAACACAGCCATCCTCACCTAAAGGAAAGTGTCTTTACTGTAAATACAGGCAAATAGAGTACAAAAGCCATGGTTTCTGTTTACAAAAAATATTTAATGATTGTACTCGGATGTAGGCAAGGCAAGTTTATTTATATAGCACATTTCATACATGGTGACAATTAAAAGTGCTTTACATAAACAGAAATAAAAAATTAAAGTATAAGAAAATAAAAACAAATAATAAAAAAACAGATAAAAGCAGATTAAAATGTGTTAAAACAGGTTATAAAAGAATAAAGAAAAGAAAAACACAATAGTGCAATCTGTCGGGAAGTAGCACAGTGCTCATTCAGTAAAGGCACAGCTAAATGGATGTACACACTATTTAATTTTTGTATTCAGATGTACACACTATTTAATGATTGTACTCAGATGTACACACTATTCAATGATTATACAAACTATTTAATGGTTGGATTCAGATGTACACACTGGCAACTGCAAACATCCTGAATGTGAGCAAATAGATTTTGTTATTGTAGCTTTATTTGCTTTTCAAATGTGAGGATGCTGTGCATATTAAAGAAACTCTGGAGAATGTGGGAAGGCTAATGTTTTGTATATGATGTGTTAAAGGCTTATGGCATTTAATTATTATCAATCCAGGTAATTGTCAATTAATCATTGACATTCCTAATTTTGACCATCATTTTACCCAAGATTTCAATGGGTTCATTGGATCTAACACGCATCATCTAAAAAATGACAGAAACATTGCAGTGTGCAGCTGCAGGTTTAATAAAAGTGCATGTTATTTCTGACAAGCTGTGTTTTTCTTTATTGTAATTCCGTAATATAAGATTTTTTTTTATAATCTGAAATGTGTAATATTTGTTGTCTTGGATAACATCATAATTGTTATTTAGCAATGTGCAAGCTGACAAGTATGTGACTAACTTTGCAAAAAGATAACATTGAGTAAATTAAAATTCAAAATGAACTCGCTATTTTGAGCAAGTTGTGTGTATGAATGGATTCACTGAATTTATTTTAACAGACTCTAGCTGCATTACAAAACAAATCAGCCACATATTTGATTGAAAGATTCAGTGATCAATCATAAAGGCCCAATCCCAATTCTGCCCCCTAGCCCTTCCACTTACCCCTTGTTTTGCGCATTCACGTCAAGGGGTAGTGGTGTCCCAATTTTCTTTAACTTGAAGGCGTAGGGCTAAGGGCAAGGGGTATACACCCCTTCGATCGAAGATTTTTCAGGACCACACTTAAAACAGAGGGGTAAGAAAATGTCCCTGAATACACCTGCCACAACTGAACCGGAAGTAAGGAGCTCCACAAATTAGTATTTTTTTGTCATTATTACGAATTTTTACGACAAACAAACACTTGTTTTAATATATTCATAACCGCGTTCGTCTTTTACCGTCATGCTTAAAAAAACGCAAAAAAAAACGCTAAATTTCACGATCTATAATCCATAATAATAACTCATGTACAGCAGTCCCACAACATTCTGACACACGATGACACTCGAATATCCTGTCAGTAATGTCCAGTGGCTCGGAATGAGTTTTTTACAGCGTCTGCTATAATGTTAATGTTGTTTTCGTGTGTTACATAGATAAGTATGGCGACGGGAGTAAATGCACAGTACAGTTCTGATCTTATTGCCACATTAGATCATTATGATAACATAATATACGCCTTCAGTGATTTCCTGAAGATAAACACCAAAAAATAACACAACTGGAGTAACTACAGCAGTCGTGATCGACTGATCTCGTATGAAGAAAGAGATCGCGACATATGATGACGTGTGCAGGTGTTGAAGTGCTGTCCCAATTCTTAGGGGTAAGTTTTGAAGCCCTTCCCCTTAACCCTCGGTTGTAAGGGCCAAGGGGAAGGGAAGGGGAATGGGCAGGGGTACAAAATAGAATTGGGCCAAAGACTTTTACTGTCTGCATTTCAAAATGAATCACCATTTCGAACAAATCATTTAAATGAACGATTCACTAATGAATCATAAATAATTTGTCTTTTAAAAATGAATCAGCCGTTTTGAACTAATAGTTTAAATGATCGATTCCGTGAGTCATCTGTCGCCACCTACTGGTGGTTTTAGTGTCACGTTTTTTGATTTGACAGCTAATAATAGGCTATTTTACTTCTGGATCAAATGATAAAAGGGGAATCATGCACAAAAATGACCCTTTTTCTTCAACAATGCAGTCTACTGGACGTATGTTCTGTTAAAATGCAGTCCATGTCAAAAGCTGACAGAAGTGAAATCTCCCTCTAGCTGCAGGTGTAATGGTAGACTGCAGGAACAGAGCATGTGCTTTGGCAGCAGGGTCATAACAGTTTATCTGATATTGAAATCTTGCTAGATTAGTTTTCTGTATATCGGCTTTTCTCCTCCCTCGTTTGGGAACTTGCCCTCAATCCCTCTTTGTGTTGCCACTGCAAATCGGGTTAAGTATCCGCGCAGAATGACCGTAATTTTACATTTTTAACACACTTTAGAATAAAGGCAGTTTAAAGAGATCCCTCTCTGTTTTGCGCCCTCCTGGGTTTGCTAAATTTAGCAAGACACTTGTGCGCACGGCCTCAACGACCTTGATTCACTTAGTAACAAGACAAACTGTCAAAAACAAATGAGCTCCAGTTGATCATTAGAACCAAAGCTTGTTACCCTATAAAAAAAAGATGACCACTGTTCTGAGAAAGACAGCCACAGGTCATTTTAATAGGCATGCTTGTGAAGAGATAGTGTGATTATTATACAGTACAGTCATATAATACTTAATGTAAAATGGTTTTTAAAAGAAGGCAAACCAAAAGGAGTAGGTTCAAGATTGCGCATATTTATAAACTTTGGTATTACTTTTTAAATAAATCTCACCCTGTATAGACCATGAAGCATGAACATTACTTTTTGCAATTAAAATAACACCCATGTTCACTTATATTTTCCTTAAAACAGGGTTATACAATGTTGTGGATATTTCTTTTATAAGCATTATCATAAAATTAAACAAAATGATACTGTTTTATTTCAGCTACTTGCCTAGGAAACATTTCTCATTTTCATTTAATGTAACTTGGTCCGAAATGGTTTAAATGGAAATAAAAATACAAATGTTACACACTGAATGAAAGCATACATATGACAGCTTCGACAAAAATAAATAAATAATAATAATAATATAAATATTCACAAATTATATTTCTAGTGCTAGGCGCACTTGTAGTTACAGTAGATTAAGGTAATCAAAATCATTCTAATTTATATGTTGATAAGTGCATAGTAATGCATTAAAAAGCCTTTAAAGGCTAAAATGTGTTTTCTTTTTAATTTTAATTGTTGGATTATGATCATGGAAAAACTAGTATTGTGTACTCAGGATGAACATCAGCATCTTTGCAGCATTTAACCATTTTTATGCAAATTTATCTCTTTAGGTACAATAAACAGCCATGTAAACATTAATCCATTATAACCAACATACACCCGCCGGCCACTTTATTAGGTACACTTGTCCAACTGCTCAAATGTTTTATCAGCCAATCACATGGCAGCAACACAATGCATTTAGTCATGTAGACATGGTCAAGACAATCTGCTACAATTCAACATGGTTGTTGGTGGCAGACGTAGAACTGCTGATCTACTGGGATTTTCACACATGACCATATCTAGGGTTTAGTCTGAAATAGTCTGAAATTGAGAGAATATCCAGTGAGCGTCAGTTCTGTGGGTGCAAATGCCTTGTTGATGACAAAGGTCAGAGGAGGATGTCCAGACTGGTTCCAGCTGATAGAAAGGCAACAGCAACTCAAATAACCACTCGTTACAACTGAGGTATGCAGAAGAGCATCTCTGAATGAACAACACGTCAAACCTTGTAGCCGATCGGCTACTGTGGCAGAAGACTACACCAGGTGCCACTCCTGTCAGCTAATAACAGGAAACTGAGGCTACAATTCACACAGGTTCACCAAAATTGGACAATAGAAGATTGGAAACATTGACTGGTCTAATGAGTCTCGATTTCTGCTGCTACATTCGGATGGTAGGGTCAGAGTTTGGCGCCAACAACATGAAAGTATGGATCCACCTTGTATCAAGGATTCAGGCTAGTGGTGGTGTTGTAATGGTGTGAGGAATATTTTCTTGGCATACTTTGGGCTCTTTAGTACCAACTGAGCATTGTGTCAACGCCACAGCCTTCCTGAGTACTGTTGCTGACCATGTCCATCCCTTTATGACCACAGTGTACCCATCTTCTGATGGATACTTCCAGCAGGATAACGCACCTATCATCATAAAGCGCGAATCATCTCAGACTGGTTTCTTGAACATGACAATGAGTTCACTCTACTCAATTGGCCTCCATAGTCACCAGAACTCAATCCAATAGAGCACCTTTGGGATGTTGTGGAACTGGAGAGTTGCATCATGGATGTGCAGCTATCATGTCAATACGGACCAAAATCTCTGAGCAATATTTCTAGTTCCTTGTTGAATCTATTCCACAAAGAATTTAGGCAGTACTGAAGGCAAAAGGGGGTCAAACCCGGTATTAGTAAGGTGTCCCTAATAAAGTGGCCGGTGAATGCATATTCTAAGTTTTTGACTTTCAGATGTCATGTCAAATTGCTAGTATTATTGGTGCTCTATGTTGAAATTACCAGGAATGACCAGTCTTGATGTATAATATATATAATTTTATTTATTTTATTTTTTATGGAACGTTTTGAAAAAAAAACTTGCAAACAAAAAACTAAATTTTTACAATGTCATGTGAATGCTATTATTTTTTAATATTTTAAATGTTATAATTTGAAAAGTACTTAATACTCTCACTCATTTAGTTTTTCCAAATGTGTGTGTGCGCGCGCGTGTGTGACGGATCAGGTTTTCTGCTGAAGGGTCACTGACTGTTCAATCCTGCATGACAGTGCAGTCTATACTAAGTGAGTGTGGATCAGGTGGCCGTGTTCACATAGCTCACAAAAATAACAATCGACCCGACCTCAGCATCTGTCAGCTTGCTCATTGATGTATGGTGACAGGAAGGAGCTGTTTTTTTTATTTGTTTACTGCAACTCCTTGCATTGTGTTAGTTATTTTCAAATGTACTGTTTTCGATGCATGCCTTTGTGTTTGTTTTTTCTTTCTTTTGCTTTGTGTAATGTGCATGTCTTACCCACATGCTGCAGGTGTGTGTTTGTATGCGTGTGTTTGAGGAGGCTACATGAGAAGTGCATCAGCATAATTTCACAGCAGGACTGATGTTCTTTCCACCTGCATGCCTGCACACGTGTCTACTCTCATATAGGGGTGTTCGATATTTATCATATATGCTAATATAATTATTGTTGATTTAACGATGTACAAGATGACATTGTATATGTTAGCCTCATTGCAAAAAAAAAAA
>CAIGQQ010036097.1:0-33255 GCA_903798035.1 Danio albolineatus
TTTGTTGTTTGTGTTTTGACCAACTTGCTGTGCGTTTCTTCCGTTGTCTGTGTTGTGACAATTTGCAACAGGTGTACTTTCAAATTGATTAAGATCGTTTCTTAATTTCCTGGTGTTTTTTGTTATTGCATGTGGTTTCTTAAATTGCAGCGCGTTAACCTCTCTCGGCCACCGTACATTTGACTTTCTTCTGGAAGAATTTTCAATAACAACAAAAAAAGGTGTCAGTGGAAGTAATTTGGGGAACACTTTATTTCGATGGTCCATTTGAGTATCGGTAGGCTTTCTTCTTAATATCTGTTGATACTGACATTCAGCAGACATTTTACTGACAATAAGAAACTTTGCAAGTACTTGTCAACTGACACTATCCCTACCCCTAACCCCAACCTAACAGTCTACTTATAATCTAATGAGAATTAGTTGCAATGTAACTTAAATTCAACAAACGGACCATAAAAATAAAATGTGACCTAATTTGGTATAACCTAAAAGCTTGATTCTTTAAATTATTTTCTTTTTCAGAAGAACAGTGATATAGACTTGGATCAACAAAAAGGAACAACTCGAGGGAAACTAATAGGCTATGTTCTGTTTTGAGTGAACAAAACGTTAGCCGTTATAGAGCTCATCCATGTTCAAACAACGTGAGCTTGAATTGAAGCTAAATGATCCACATTTCAAATGAAACGTAAAAACCCTCACTAAGCTTTCAACTACACATATTTTGACATACTTTAGAACATCTAATCTTAAACCAACATCAGATTTTCATGAAGATTTAAGATTCAACAACTACGCCCATTAGAACATGCCTGCATAAACACAGGCCCGTTGCCTTGAACATCTGGAAGGATGTGTTATGACTGCCCCCGTGGAACATTGAGATTAGAATCTTAGTCTTTCGCAAAGAACCTAACTGTATCCATTGTTTAGTCACGTGTTGCTGGCTTTTGCTTAAATGATTTTCTCGTTCTTTTTCTTTCCAGGAATTCTTTTTTTTTTCATCGTCCAGTTTTACATTTGTTTCTGTGTCATCGGCTGACTAACACCAGTGTGTTGCTTGGCAAAATTAGTTACATTGCAAATTTATCTGTACAGCTGTATTTAAAAGTAAACTGTTCAGTAGAAGCTCAGTGCTTAGCACTGTCTCCTTACAGCAGGAAGGTTCGAAGCTGGGCTGCCCACATAGCAAAACTTCTCTGGCCCAAATCTGGCCCACACAATCAGCTTTTGCTTGGCCCACATGCCGCAGTGAATTATGGTATATGAATGGACCAAGTCTGGCTTCCATACAAGGGCCAAACATGGCCCATATATGAAGCAAGTCTCAGCTAAGTTAATAACACATAACTGGGCCTGAACTGGGCCAGATATGTTGGTGTGTCACGGCTGTAATGAATTTGATAACCCCATGAAGCACTTCGCTTTATGGCTGTGCTTTTTCTCAAAGCAACCTGATTGGTAGAATATGTTTTTTTACCCAAAAATAATTTAAATGTACTGTAAAAGTGGGTCAAGATATGCTAAACTTACGTGGCCCATATATCAATTTTGAACATCTGGGCCAAATACTACAATTGATATCTGGCCCAAGTCTTGTGTGCCACCTTAAAGGGGTGGTGCACTACGATGTCATATTTTAAACCTTAGTTGATGTGTAATGGAGCTGTGTGAACATAAACAACATCTCTGAATGTAAGATGCTCAAAGATCAATGCAAAGGAAGACATTAGCTTTTACAGAGTTAGCTTAGCAAAGCCTACAGCGAATGAAATTTGGGGACTACAAAAAATACTTCCTGCTTAATGATGTCATAAACCCTTCAGCGTACAAGCATACACCTCGCACAGTGTAGGGGCGTGGCCAGATGTGCTGTAATGTTATAGCAGGATGCTTTCTGGTGACATGAAGCCGATCCGCGAATTTTAGCACATTATGTTAGCTGGCCAATGAGAGCCACTTGAAGGCGGGCTTTTGGAGGAACTAGGAAATAGTACAGTCGTTTTCATGTAAGCTAAGTAGCTGTATATAATCAATGTAAATGAAAAAAATAACATGCTTGTTCATAAATGAAGTATGATAAACACAATCAAGCTTTAAAAATACACTCTGGACCACCCCTTTAAAGACGGTGTCGCCTGTGCCAAACCCAGGCCTTGTTTGACTGTCATGCTGTATATGCCAGCGCCGGACGAATGCCTGCTGTGCCAGCTTTATGCCAAATCTGGGCCAGAATTCTTTGCCACCTGGGCAGTTAACATTTCTGTGTGGAGTTTGCAAGTTTACATGTGCTCCAGTTTCCCCCAACAGTCCAGACTTGCTCTATTAGTGAATTGAATAAACTAAATTGGCCTTACACTTATACTCAATGTAAAAGTGTGTGTGTAAATATGAGAGTGTATGCGTGTTTCCCAGTACAGGGTTGTGGCTGGAAGAGCATCTGCTGCATAAGAACATATGCTGGAATAGGTGTCAGTTCATTCCGCTGTGGCAACCCCTGATGAATAAAGGTATTAAGCTGAAGGAAAATGAACAAATGTTCTGCTGATAGTTCCTTATGAACTACCTTTATTTAAATTTTAATTGTTAATAAAGTCGCCATGGTGGCGTAGTGAGTAGCACGTTCGCCTCAGAGCAAGAAGGTCACTGGTTCGAGCCTCGGCTGGGTCAGTTGGCATTTCTGTGTGGAGTTTGCATGTTCTTCCCGTGGTTGCGTGGGTTTCCTCCGCGTGCTCCGGTTTCCCCCACAGTCCAAAGATATGCGATACAGGTGAATTGGGTAGGCTAAATTGTCCGTAGTGTGTGTGAATGAGAATGTATGGATGTTTCCCAGAGAGGGGTTGTGGCTGGAAGGGCATCCGCTGCGTAAAACAAATGCTGGATAAGTTGGCGGTTCATTCTGCTGTGGCGACCCCGGATTAATAAAGGGACTAAGCCGAAAAGAAAATGAACGAATTGTCAATATGTGGTCATTCAACTTCATGTCACTCACCTATTCTTCCACTTGGTGGCGGCAGAACTTAATTTCTCTATTTGCCCTGAGAACTTTAGTCCACCAACCCTTAAGAAAATTAACCAAGGTATTCCTCAGTGTTCTATAAAATATTTAAATGAAAGCATACATTTAACCTGATCTCATGCTTTCATCAATTATGTCTTTATAAATTTTCAGTCTACATAATCATCTCAAAGCTCAGCCCTTATAAATATTAACTTTGATTTATCTACAATAAAAAAAAAACAATGAATAAAATAATGGTTTTGTGAAAAAAAACTATTGTTAATTTTTGAAAAGGACGATTTATGTGTAATGTTAAATAAGAACGCTGTTTAATCAGAAAAAGAATATGATATTTTTGCAATATTTTTAACAATCAATCAAGCAAACCAGGTATAATATACGTTTAAAATTATCCATATGTTACTGAATAAAAGATGTAACAGACCTGAAGTCTAAATTAGTATTAAATTAGGCGTTTATTCAGGCAAAAGTCACATTTAAGCCAGAGTTTATTCATAGTAAGTATCGTACCTTAAAATAAATTGTAACTGAATACTTTAAGATTTTATGTTGTAGCCTAATAACACAATTTCAAAATATGTTTAAAGGTTTGACGTAAGGTTAATTTGAAAATTTAATTGTTTTATACTAAAAGCAAATATTTTTAAACATGTCGCACAGCATTCCTAAAATAAATGTGCAAATGTCCACAGTGATGACATAGAAAAAACATTGTGGGTTCCTTACAGAAGATTTTAGTCAACAATTCCTGGAATTTTTTCTTAGTTTGAATGAACCACCAACTATTCCAGCATGTATTTTATGCATCCGCAACCCAGTACTGGGAAACACCCATACACACTCATTCACATACATACTTTCATACAAATACGGCCAATTTAGTTTATTCAATTCTCATATAGTGCATATCTTTAGACTGTGGGGGAAGCCAGAGCACCCGGAGGAAACATCACGCCAACTCGGGGAGAACCAGCGGCCTTCTTGCTGTTAGGTGACAGTGCAAACCACAGAGCCACCGTGGCGCCATTATTTGTTGTCATTTTCATATTCTGACTGATACATTTAAAATGTGAGTTCTGTTTAAATGTACCCATGTGTGCCTGAAATAAAGAGTTTAAAATTAAGGTCTGTGACTGTGATTTTTATCTCCAATAATTATTTCCATTAAATATGTAAATTTGATATTTACTCTTCGTTTTCAGAAACATCAATCGCATTTGTGTTAAATCTGCATGTATGGAACCAAATCAAGACTTTAATATGAACAAGAGCTTGCAAATTAAATTTGAGTCTGAATCAAGTGCTTCATTTGTTCACATTACAGTAGCTCAGTTCAAGTTTTTTAGATGAGGTTTAGCGATTCAATTTGTTCTGGCCCCATTTATTTTCAATATTTTTCAAAAAACACTGGGCTAGTTTTATAGTCTGTCACAGTGTTTTTTCTCTGAATGCATCTCCATTAAGTATATTTTCAGTGTGAATGTTTTGGCTCAATGTCAGTATACTCTCAATTTTCCCTTGTTATGTATTGGGGTAGAGTGACGCAGTTGCACAGTTGGTAGCGCTGTCGCCTCACAGCAAGAAGGTGATTCGAGCCCTGGCTGGGTCAGTTGGCATTTCTGTGAGGAGTTTGCATGTTCTCCCCGTGTTCGGTTGGATTTCCTCCGGGTGCTCCGGTTTCCCCCACAAGTCCAAAGACATGCGGTACAGGTGAATTGGGTGAGCTAAAATTGTTCATAGTGTGTGAATAAGTTTGTATGGATGTTTCCCAGTGATGAGTTGCAGCTTGAAGGGCATCCGCTGTGTAAAACATATGCTGGATAAGTTGGTGGTTCATTCCAATGTGGCGACCCCAGATTAATAAAGGGACTAAACCGAAAAGAAAATGAATGAATAAATGTATCAGCACATAAAAGTGTGTGTCCGCGTTCACTCTTTCCACATTCCCCAGGTGTGCCAGTATGCCAGAGTTTGTGTTTAAAGATATATCCGGGCATTGCATATCATTGCAGGACATTTCCCCCATTCCAGAGGAAATGAGATGGAGTTCCTGAAGCTAAGAAGGATATGCTTTTATCATGAAATATAAACAGATAATGTCAATCTTTGATTATCTCCTGCTATTTTCAATCTTCAAAAAATATAAACTGGGTTTCAACCATTTATAGGACACTCAATGAAATACTCATCAGAGGAAGAAGAAAAAAAAACCTGGGGGTTATTGCAAGGCTTTGAACTTTTTTGACTTAATAACACGATGTGATCACTGTCATTAAACTAACCATATGGTACAAGCACAAAATGTAACTACAGAAGAGTCTAGCTTTTTAAAATCTAAACTCTTTTTTTGAGCAAGATGCTGCTAATGGTCTAATCTGATTTAATAATCTATGCTAAACTGAATGGAAAAACAGACAAATTCAACAGTTTAACTCAAGGGGACTTGTAAAACAAGTCTATTTAAAAAATAAAGTGGAAGTATTCTTTAAGGTTCCATTATTGATTCTTTAAGTACCCATGAAAAGGCTACTGGCCCAGTGACAACATTTAATTTCTATATTTGGATGTTTTATTTCAACCCAGGCTCATTCTGAAAACATATTTTCATTTTAAAGTAAGGATTTTTACTAAAGTTAACCCAGGTTCATTTTGAAAAATGTACCACTATAGACATTTCTGGAGAGTGCCAAATATGTCCCAGGTGGAATGTTTTTTTTAGCAGTTTTTGTTTTTGCAAATTCACCAGAAGCCACCGTGTATGCTTTTTGAGACCTCAAATTTATCTTGGAGTCCCGTTCGCGCCTGCTGTATTTCACGTAAATCTACTGACCGACCGATCGACTGACCCAACCAATAGTGTTTTCAAAAGCACTGTTTGACCCATCTACCCACTTCCCTAAACCCAATCGACAGTTTTAAAAAGCCATCCAGAAAATTTTACCACATTCTCACCCTGTTCTTTACTTGCATATTTTAATTTTTGGCTGCTTTTATTGTCTTACCTGCTTTCTGGAATCATTCTTTGCCGAAGTTAAACCTTGTCGTCGACGTATACATGCCGAGCTAACTGGACAAACTGATAAGAGTGGGAAAGCCGTCCATGCAATCATACCGACCTATCGAATTTGTTTTAAAGAGGTAATGCAGCCATACTTACTTCTGGCTACATAATTCGCGATCTCCAGAAATGTATACAGGGCTACATTTTTAGAACATTTTTAAAACACTTTAGGAAAAACTGAAAAGTCAAAAACTGTCAGGTGCATAAAGAAAATAAAGAAAAAACACTTGACATGACTGGTTACAGTTCATTTATGGCCTGTTTCCACTGAGTGGTACGGTACGGTACGGTTCGGTACGCTTTTAAGGCCGTTTCCACTGTCTAAAAGCGTACCGAAACGAACCGTACCGTACCACTTTTTGGTCACCCTTTGCAAAGTGACCAAAAGGCGGAGCTAGACAAGCAGCTGAACGCTATTGGTTTACAGCGATACGTCATTTGCTCGTGCGACAAGCCAGAATGAAAACAAAGGACCCGCCATGTTTATTACACAGCCGAGAGACAATGCTCCGAAATAATATCAGCATATAACAACGAGCCATGGTCGACCCGAGCTCAAACAAACCTTGTCGTCGTCTTGAACAGCCACAAAGCCAAGAAGAAGAGCAGATTCTTATGGGTTACGAGCCCATAAGCGCGAGAGGTTTCGCTTTGTCGCTTGAGCTCGCGTGCGCGTCAATATTTGAAATACCAAAGTTCTTAACCTGGACTATTATAAACTGGGAATGACGGAATTACTCTCTAAAGAGATAATAATGACGGAGAGGCTACATGTACTGGTGACGATTAAAAATACAGATGAGAGCTTTGCACAGACGGGGCTCTATTTCGTATTGTTTTTGAACCTAAATAAGGCCTAAACGTCTGCTGTATGTAGTTTTTCTGTAATTTGGTAACATCGGAGACGGTGTGGGGCTGTATGTGTTCATATATGCTGCATTTATTTATTTATATATAATCGCAGACCGTAGGCCATTTCGCATCATTGATATACTTATAATCAATCATGTTCAGTCAGTAATGAACATTTATACACTAGTGTTTATGTGTATAATAAAGCATCTGTTTTGTGAGAAGTGCTTCTCGTATGATTCGTGAACGACCCATAAAGCTTTACTGTAAACATTTCCTCGAGCGAAAATGGCGTCGACTGAAACCTTCTGTCGTACACCACACCCAACAAAAGAGTACCCCTTTAGCCGCCTTTCCACTGCACACGACATTTGGACACGACTGTCGAAATACGCCCCCTTGTGGCATTCGCACAGTATTTTCAGTGTTGTCGGGCACCATGGGGGAGACGCTGATTCTCGTAGTGTCTGAAATAAAGGATTCTCGCAGTGTCCGAAATAGAAGTGCAAGAGGAAGAGCCTCTATTCTCCGTGTGTTCATTATGGTTGAATAAATGAATACTGAAACTCATAGGCCGCTAAAAATGTCTATAATAATGTTTTTTTTACTCATTTATGAATAGAAATGTTTTTTTTTTAATACAGACTTTTTCTGATTAAAATAAAATAACGAAAAAAAATCTCATCTCGTGCGCACGGACCTGCTTGGACAACACTGAAATACTTCACTTCTGGTCGTCCGGTCGCATACAGTCTAGTCGCAGGCGTTCAAATATTTCAACGGATCCGCGGCTCAAATCGGATCCGAATTTCCCGCATACAGGGATGATCGGAACTCCAAGCAGCTCCCAGATTACTCTCCATTGGAAATGAATGACTTCCGGTCTGTCGCTTGTCGTTTGTCATGTGCAGTAGAAAGGCGGCTTTAGAAGTGGAATCGCAAGCCTGATAAAAGTGACCCGTACCGACCCGTACCGTACCGTACTGTACCACTCAGTGAAAACGGGCCAATAGATTTCATTTGCAGCAGCATGTCGAGCCATTATATATTCACTAGATGGTGCTGCTAAGAAGACCAGAGCTAAAAGAACTGGAAAACTGAATGCTCCCACCTAAATTAAAGCAAAAAAGAATACTGGGTGTATTAACTTATTTTGTGCCTCCAAAATCATATACGGTATGAAATTTGTTTTGCATTTATAGCATTTTTAAAGTCTCCAAACAGTTGTAAAGCGTATGACTGTGATCAAGAACAAATCTTGCTTTGTGTGTGTGTGCATGGCTCAGGGCAGCCAGTGTAAAATCACATGTCCGTGTGTGTGCGTATGTGTGTGTGTGTGTTTGGCAGTGGGACTTTGGTGTGTTCTTTGATGTTGATGTTCTCAGGAGCTGCAGGCACCAGTAAAGGGTAAATTAATGTAAGCAGAGCTTCCTCACGCAGTGGGAAACAGAAAAGGGGTACAGCCTCCTATTCAGACGCACAAACAACAGTTATCAAGTGCACACAGGGGTTATGAGGCACACACAAAGGTTTTTGCGGCCATAGTTGAAATTATTTATGAGAATATTATGTTCATATTGACTTCTGAAATGTTTAATTTAAGATTCGGAATGAATGAATGTAAATGTGTGAAATGAATAACAATCATGTGCTTCTTGAATAATGTCAAATCAGACTAGAAATTATCACCATTCAAAAATTCATAAGCATTTTTTTTCACAAAACATTTCAAAATATACTGTACACTCAAATAACAACACTTGCTGTTTGTTTAAATTACTTATATAAAATGAGCTGAAACTACACAATTCTTGTTTTTTTTTCGACAACTTAATTGTTTCATGTTTAATCCCCTTAAAACCTTTAAAAAAAGTTTCAAAGTTAAATTAATTATTTCATGTTGTCCCAACAAATCAATTGTGTGGAACCCCTTATTATTATTATTATTATTATTATTATTATTTACAAATACTGGGATTTGATTGTAACACTTTACAATAAGGTTGTATTAGTTAATGTGAGTGGCGGTTGATTCCGCTGTGGCGACCCGGGATTAATAAAGGGACTAAGCCGAAAAGAAAATGAATGAATGAATGAATGAATAGTTAATGTGAGTTAATTCATTTACTAACGTGAACAAATCATTCATTACAGTATTTGTTCATGCTAATTAACTTTAGTTAAAGAAAATGCAGTTGTTCCTTGTTAGTGTAACGTTAACTCATGGTACATTCACTGATGTAAACAAGCATGGATTTGGATTTTAATAATGCATTAGTAAATGTTGAATTATGATTAATAAATGTTGTACATGTTTATAATTAGTTCATGTTAGTTATTACTTTAGCTAACATTAACTAATGAAATCATATGGTAAAGAGTGACTTCGATTAGAATTAAAATAGCAAAACTTACCTAACATTACCCCTGTCTTGATTTTTTTGTTACTGCTTTTGTTTTGTGTGTGTTTGTTGTTGTTGTTTACAATTATTATGACCCACTTTACAATATTTGGCTCACTTTTTAAAAAACTCTTCAATTTAAAAATATCTATAAAATATATAATCTCTCTTTTTTAACATTGACACAGAAAAAATATTGGTGTAGGAACTATTTTGTAATGTAAGATCAATAACTTACAAAGAATGGCAAATTCAGATTGGATTAAACGTGACAAGTCATAACAAAACATAAATCTTGTAAATATAGACCAATATTCAATCATTTTCCACGCGAAAAAGGTGAGAACATGCAAATGCCACACAGAAATGCCACCTGACCCAGCCGGGCTTGAACCAGCGACTTCTTGCTGTGAGGCAATTGTGCTACCCACTGCGCCACCATGACACCTACACCAATATTATGATTTCAAATTAATGTATGCATCCACTCCACATAGCGTGACCTAAAAAAACTCCAGACTTATTTTTATTCTTAAACAAAATCATGTTTTTTTTTTATCAGAATATTTTGTAACTACTAAATCACAAAACTACTGTGTACTTTCATAAAAAAAATAAGTACAAAGATCTGTGTGCATGTTGTAGAGGACTTATGAGGCTAGGTTGGGATACGAGTAGGGTTAGGGACAGGTTTGGTGGTTAGGAGTGGGTTTAAGAGTGAGTTTAAGTGTAAGGGATAAGTCAACAGTGTAATTATAAACGTAATTACAGAAATGAATTGCAAATATACTGTAACATGCATTCACTGTAAAAAAAAAAAAAAAAAGTTGGCCTACATAGCCTAGCTAAATCAAATGAACCCAAATTAATCCCGTTCAACTTAAACTGAATTAAAACTGCTCGCTTGACTTCTAAAATTAAAGTTAGAACATGACTAACTCAGTTTATTAAGTTACAACAAACTAAAAAAATATTCTCTCATGACTATTCAATTCAATTCACCGTTATTTGTATAGCGCTTTTACAAGTGAAGTTTATTCATAAACAAATTTCGAGAGAATCACACGCTTATGATTGTTCCTAGCTGTTACAGCTTCAGCTAATAACCGATTATCCAATCAGACGATTCCTAACTCCCTATAAATAACCAAAGTTTTCTTATCTCAACATCTTCGTCTTGAAGAACCGCCCCCACCCACACACACCTACTTTCCCTCCTTTCAGATGGGCGACACGGCGGCCCAGTGATTAGCACTGTGGCCTCACAGCAAGAATGCCTCTGGTTAAGTCCCTACTAAATAAGGTTGCATTTCTGTGCGGAGTTTCGCATGTTCTCCCCGTGCTCGTGTGGGTTTTCCCCAGGCTCTCCTGTTTCCTCCCACGGTCCAAATAACAAGCACTAAGTTACTTGACAGCACAATTGATATCATAGTCAAGCTCTTAACGAATACACCTCACCTCAGTCCTGCCACTAGCTGGAAATAAGCCGAGGGGGAATTCATCGAGATCTACCTGAGCTCAAACTCTCCTCTCGCCCTGCAAACGGGAGGGAGCCCAGGGCTCGAGGATCTTATGAGCTCAGGGCTCTCTCCCGGGACAGCATGCCAAACAAGCTTTATTATCAATCATCAGCTAAGTGTGAACTCTTGAATGTATATTGTGTCAAAGCAGCTTCACATAGAAGGTTTAATTGTTTATATATATTTTTTTCAGTGTATGTTTTCAAAATATTTAAGTGGTAAGTCCACATGGTAAGTGCATTGCACCAAATTATTCATTTAAATGTCTGTAAAACATTTCACATTGGTTAAACTTACAAGTCGAGTTCATCAGCTGCCATGAAATTGTGAGTCAGCTTAAGAGGTTGAGTTTTAGTTAAATATATTGTGGAACTCAACATGTTAAGTTGAAACAAAGAATCTCTCTAAATTGAGTTGACTCACATGTTCAAGGCAGCTGATGAACTTGAGTTTTAACCAATGTGAAACATTTTACAGTAAACATATGTGACTAAAAAGGTTTAGAGCACCCTTATATTCCCCCTTTTCTATTGTGCTTTTATTGAGTCTTTTCTATCTGTTGCTCTGGTGGCATGGTTTGGAAGTCTGTTCTATAAAAACAGAAATAGACTGAGCAGGGTCATTAGGTGGTCCAGCAGGTTGATTGGTGAATCACAGCTGAGTATTGAATCCCTATATAGTAAGCAGCTTTTAAGGATTGCCCAGAACATTAGTAGCTGTAGCTCTCGTCCTCTGAGGAGTTTATCCTGCTCCCTTCGGGTAGTAGGTTTCAGATGCTTTTAGTAGGACAAAACGTCACAGAAATAGCTTTGTCCCATCATCTATTGTTGCTCTGAATAAATTTTAATATTTTGAGGTACTTCTGTATGTGTATGTGGGTATCTACAGTGTACACTCTAAAATAACTCAAGAGGTCTGTTACCACTACATAGTCTAATACATTGTTGTGACTTAAACATTTTAAATTGCCGATTAGATTAAAACTTTTAAGTTGTCAGAATAATTTTATTATGTTTTCACAACAGAAAAATATTGATAATTACATCAACTAACAAATGCAGCTAATTTAAAGGTAAATAACTCTGTCAATTAGTTTGAAACAATATTTAACCTGTAGCAACCCAAAGAAATTGGCTTGATAACTCAATTTTTCCACACAAATGGATTTCAAAGCTCCTCCCCCACTGAACAAACAAGAAGCAAGTCCGGACAAGTTTTATACAGACTGTTTGGCACAAAGAACATTTTAAGGTGAGATATCTGAGTTTTATTTCATTTCCAAATCAAATTTCTCCATTGCACTAGAGTGTTGGCTACTCCTGGTAAATACAGTTGATATTAGCAGTGTTTTTGACTTTTTTTTTGCTTTACAAGAATGCACAAGAGGACCCTGAAAGGCAAGTGATGGCAATTGCCATAACTGGTGATCAGTCTACTTTGGAACTGAACCACAAGATGGAAGCCCAGTGCAAAAGCAATGTGTCTCAAGAACATTATTTGCTGAAGTCTCTACTTATATCGGAGTAGATTTTGCTCTTTATGTCGCACTTTAAGTCCACACACTGGTGTTTTTGTTATTTTTCGTACTATTTATATGAGACAGTACACATTTTTGTTTTGTTAAATATTAAAAAACTGTGATTTAAAATAAATAAAAAAATTACTAAAAAAAACAAAATGTTGTTGTTGAATGTGTTTCTTACGAGCAACTAAACAAACAGTATTAAATAATTTTAGCTACTTAATTTATTTGAGGTTCTATACTTGAAAACTTGCACGTATAATTATGGTAATTAAGTACATAACACTGGATTTATTTTCAAGAGTTCGCCCTTAGATATGCTGTCCCGAGAGAGAACCCTGAGCTCGGAGATATTTGAGCCCAAGGCTCCCGCCCAGTCAATAACCATATAAGGGGATCCGAGATCAGATAGGTCTCGAAGGCTCCCCTTTTGAAAAGGGAGGAAAAAAGGAGGAGATGGGGTGGAAGGGGGGATTCTTCCAAAACGAAGATAGAGTAGTAGGGAAAAAACTGATCCATTTATAGTAAGCTTGGATCGCTCTGATTGGATTATTGCTGATTACAGATGATCAGCCAGGCGTGCTTAATCATATCACGTGCTTCTCTCGAAATTAGTTTATGAAACTTCACTTAAATTAAAAACTCAACTTTAAAAAAAATTAGTTTGCTATTTAAAAATGCCTCTGATTAAAGAGGAAAAGGTCATTTGGCTAACATAATAACGTTTGTTGTCTGACCTTCATTTTGTTAGATGCTGTCGTAACTTGAATATATTGATGCAAACTGTTGCATTAAATTTGTTTGTTTGGTCTAAGCAATATTTTTTAGAGTGTATGTGTGATGTAATTAATTGTTTGTATCAAATGCCAAACTTTGCTGCAAAAGGAATTTACTTACGGCTATCAATAAAGTCAACTCAACTCAACTCCTCAGCACACAATACAAATCTCACCTAGGGAATGCATGTTTGTGTCAAAGCTTTTAGATAGAACCAGTATCCTTCGGTAATCAACCTACTCGAATTAGATAACAAAAAGTGACTTGTAACCACATCAAATCTTCCCAATGTGTTCCCAAAATGTATCCAGATTGTACGGGTTTCCTATAAATAACACATGTAAACACTCGACTGGATTAAAAACTTAAACTGAAATGTTTTGAGCATGTGCAATAGTGTAGAAATGCCATTCAAACATACAGCATGACACACAACTGTTGAGACTTTGTGTCATCCAAATGACTGCTGTGTCATTTCAGACTTTCACTATCTGTAAAATGGTTTAGGAGAGTGCTGTATTGACTTTTATTCATACCTTTTTTTGAACTTGATAAAAACTTGATGCTTTTGAAAAGAGTAGATTACACAAATAATGTTATTATTAGATTTAAAAAGGTAAAATAAATGGAAAAGCATACAGTAGTCCCTCCATGTTTGTGTTCACCATGTGAGAAGAGGCACATGATATGAATCCAACTGACCTAGATTTTCATTATCATCATTACAATAATAAACACAAACAATAGCTGAATGAAAAAAGTCAAGCCCAGAGCGTAAACTGGCTGTGCTTTGATGGCCTTGTACAGTCTATTCTGGGCAGCCATTTTGAGAGCAAGACTCCGAGGAAAACACCCAAGGCTGCGTGAGCATTGTTTCCTCAGGCCCGATTGTTCACACTCACAAATGCGTAAAAATACAAACTTATGAAACCTAAAATGCTGAAAAAAAAGGCATGTTTTGTTCACAGAGGCCAGCACGCATTGTCCATTTCTCTCTCAGACGCACACAAAACAACTGGAGCAATGAGTTCATTGTCCATCAGGGTCGCTGAGAAACAGATACAGGAAGAGACGGGTCACGAAAGAAAACACGCACATGGTTTTAACTGACAAGAGTGTTTATTAAAAAAACTAATTACATTAATAGATGTGCTACAAAATAATAATAATAATAATAATCATAATGGCTGATATTTCTTCTTAAAAAGACAAAGAAGGCCCTCATTATAAACTGTACAATCAAGAGGCCAACTTTAAAAAACAGGGCTGAGAGACATTAAATTCAGACTGTTCGTTGTGTGGGGGAGAACACGTCGAACTCAAGACAATGCAAAAGATGAAGACCAAAAAAGAAAGAAAGTAAGAAAAATATTCACACACTTGATTGTCTGACATTCCAGTTGCTATTTCCTGTGCGGCGGGAAGTAGGAGTGTCTGTGCGCAGGAAATGGCGTGGACGCGCTGAGACCACTCTCGCTCCGCGGTCTGAGTAAACATGATTGTATTGCGAAGGCTTTCTCGCTCTGACATTTAGAAGAATAAAACTAAAACATACATCTTATCTGCTCCAAAACAGTCCGCTCCCACACAATATATTACATTTATTTCAAAAGAAGCGAGTATGACTGAAGAAACAGTTAAAAGCTGGAACGAGTCAGTGGTTCCTTTACGCATACAATTAGGAAAGTGATAACCTCAAATGAAGCTCGAGGGTCATTTAAACAGCTTGTTGTTTTTGGATCGTGTAGTTATGCCCTAAGTCGTTATGAGTAATAGTGGGAGGAACGTAACATTTGATGAAAAATGAAAAGGCTGTATTTTGGTTGTTCTGTCAGCTGAGATGTTCTGTTATGCCGAGTTCAGACTGCATGATTTTAGCCCCGATTTTGACTCGCCGACAGGTTTTGAGAAATCACTGACAAGTGCCTGAAATCACAGGCAAATCGGTGCTCGTGCACGCGAGTGACAATCACACAATATGAACTATCAAAGACACGATCTGAGAGAATCGCCGATCAGTCGCCGATGCCCAGGAGATATTTGGCGTGCTGAATATCTGGAGCTGTCGGTGATTCATTTTCATTTTATTTAATTTAATGCCATGTCAGCAACCAAGGCTATTTTCATGGCATAAACATTTCAATAATAGATATACAATTAAAAATCAACATCTAAATGAATACATAAATTAAATAAGATTTTTTGTGTTAATACATGATAAAAATTCTAAAATCTTTTCTGGTGTCACTGTGTTAAAAATGTCCTTAAGAGAGTTCATTTCATAAAAAAGTCTTCTGGAGTCATTAAAAGCAGGGCAGTCCAGTAAAATGTGTTTTATAGATAGTGGAATTGTGCAGTACAAACACTGCATAGGGTTTTCACCTTGGAGCAAATAACCATGTGTTAGTCTTGAGTGTCCAATACGACATCTAGGGCCTAGTAAAAACCACTTGATCAAATCTAGTCTTAAAATGTCTTAAAATTCTGTATGAGATTTCAGGTTGGATTTCATATAATTTATTATTTTCAAATGTATTCCACTCTTCTTGCTGTCGGTGATTTAAATCATGCCGGGTGAAATGTGTTTTGACTGAACATAACATCGGCGATCGCCTACAGCCAATGAGAGAGCAGCATTCACTAGTGTGTGTACCTGCAGGCCAGCGGGAGGTTGAGGAAGAAGGTAAAAGTGCTCATTTTCAGTTTATTCGGACACAAGAAATGGAGGAAAAATTAGTGTAAATTTGGCAGGAGCCCCTGTGTCTGTTTGACTTGTCATGTGAGCAATATCACAAACCAACCCGGTCAAAAAATAAAACAGTTGAGAAGAAATTGCTAGTTCTCTTTAAAGCCAGGTGAGCAAATATGGACATTTTCTACCCCATTAAAGGTTTCTTTCTCATTATGTAGTTAATAACTAAAGATATACTACGTGTTTTTGGGTGTGAGACGTAGTTTGGACAAAGTTATCGGCGATTCTTCCTATTTTGATGCAGTGTGAAACTCCCTGTCGCCGATCCATCTTGCAGTGTAAACAAAGCAGCGACAAAACGCTAGCTCAGATAGTCATGCAGTGTGAACACATCTGTGACACGTCTACTTTGAAAATCATGCAGTCTGAACTCGGCATTATGAGCATTAAAGGAAAGTTAACAATTAGTCGTCATTTATGCACCTTTATGTTGTTCGAAACCTGTATGACTATATGATTGTTCTGCTGAACTTAAAGTTGCAATCTACTATACAATGATAGTGGATGGTGACCAAGGACTTACAAGCTTCAAAACTAACAACAAATGCATATCGAGCTAGCAAACAAATATTTATATATATAAAAAAGAACATAATTGTCATGGCAGTTTTATTTTTGAGTGGTCAATTTGCTCACAATCCGTTCACGCCCATGTGACAGTTGTGTTTAGGGCCTTCATGCTTTTAAATGAAAATACATTTTTAAATTAGATCGTACAAATTCAACCACTTTACTGATTTCTTTAAGGTGACAGCCTAAAGACAGGTGCATGTGTGTGTGTGTGTTATTAGTGCAAAATATGTTTGTGAAATTTACACATCAGTGCAAAATGAGACTATGGAAAATAATATGCTCTGAATTCTCTCTTTCATTTTGTTTTGAACAAAAAAATTATGGCAAAGCTTAGTGGCAAATTGGATGCAAATATTCATACAATTTGCTAATGTCGCTGTGAGTTGCTAGCTTTATTCTGAAAATCATACATCTTAGTCAGAATTTGTCAAAATAATTGCATCAGTTTTAAATCTCGTGAAGCAATCCAATACTTTTATGTGCAGAGCCAATCTAATTCTAAGTCATTAACAAAACATTTTATTGTCGAGATCACCATCCAGTTTCACTGAATAAAACAGAGCAATATACAAATGTTTTGTTTAAATAAATAATTCATTTATGTCGCAGAGAAGAAAATTAAAAAGAGTAAAGTCATACATTGTTCCAGAGCTGCTTGTTTAATTATTAAAAAGTAATTCAAACACTAACGCAATGTCAACGACAGCAATGTACTGTAGCTACATATCAATAAAACTGATTTATAAAACAAAAATATGAAAACCATGTCAAAATAATAACTTTAAAATGTATTAGTCACTGAAACGTTTAGTCAAGTGACTCATTAAAAATGAAGATTCATCCAGTGACAAAACAAGTGAAGTATTTTGGTACTGCAAGAAGTGACCCATGATTTCAGACAGCAAAGTTAAAATCTTGTCTGTCTGGTGCACTTCAACAGCACATCCTATAATGTTGAGGTATTAGTTTAGAGGGCTGGTATCTTTTGTGGCTGTTCAAACACATTTAACCACATGAACATTTACACAACCAAAGCAATTTAGTCAAGATGTGGACAAGCTTTTTTTGGAAATAGGCTTATTTTATAAGTCCCCTGGAGTTAACAGATTGAGTTTACCATTTTTTTTTATCCATTCAAGCCCATCTCCGGGTCTGGTTAAGCAGTGGTAAGTTAGGATGATTCTAAGGGCCTACAAATTTTGTGGGCCCCCAGAGATCTGTTTTATTAGTACAAACATTACTAGCAGGGGGCACAACCTCAAATATGTTTCATAAGGTCCAAAATTGCTAGCAGCACCCCTGTGGGTGGGAACACTTTTTTGACTCTATTGAATCAGATTAGACCCTTAAGCCGCCTTTCCACTGCACACGACATTTGGACACGACTGTCGGAATACGCCCCCTTGTGGCAGTCGCACAGTATTTTCAGTGTTGTCGGGCACCATGGGGGGACGCTGATTCTCGCAGTGTCCGAAATAAAGTATTCTCGCAGTGTCCGAAATAGGAGTGCAAGAGCAAGAGCTTTTATTCTCCATGTGTTCACCATGGTTAAATGAATAAATGCATGCTGAAACTCATAGGCCGCTAAAAATGTCTATAATAATGTTTTTATTACTCATTTATGAATAAAAATGTTTTTTTTAATACAGACTTTTTATGATGAAAAAAAAATAACGAAAAAACCCTATTTCTCATCTCATGCGCACGGACCTGCTTGGACAACACTGAAATACATCACTTCCGGTCGGCCGGTCGCATACGGTCTAGTCGCAGGAGTTCAAATATTTCAACGGATCCGCGGCTCAAATCGGATCCGAATTTCCCGCATACGTAGATGATCGGAACTCCACGCAGCTCCCGGACTACTCTTCATTGGAAATGAATGACTTCCGGTCTGTCGCTTGTCGTTTGTCGTGTGCAGTGGAAAGGCGGCTTTAGCATCGCACTCAAAAAATAATTTTGATAATTGCCATTTCCTTTTTAGTTCCTTTAAATCCTTTGAGACCCCACTTACTCTTGCATTTAGCATTGTCCTAACTGATAAAATAAATGCATCCTAAAACCAAATGCAAACAGGACCTGAGTGAGTCATTGAATCATTTACTCAGCCAATTTGTTAACAAATGTCATTCAAATTAAAGAATAGTTTTTTTCAGAACTTCTAGTTAATTATGCTGTTTTGTTAGTTGTCCAGTCAGTTTTGTTGGGGAATTGTTATCACTATGGTTAAAAAAAGTTAATTAAAGCAAAAATGTACAGCTCTGCATTACACAAAGGTAAGTAAATGATGTCTGAATCGTCATAGTTGGCTGAACTAATACATTACAGTTGTTAATACCAAACAGAGGAAGACGGTTTGAAGCTCTATAGATGTTAAACAGGAGGTGCACTATAACGGACCTCAGCGCTGAACTTGTCGTTTCTCTTAGGCAGTGGTGGTTTCTTACGAATGTCTCTCTTCAGAATCATCTCCTCATTGGCGTATATTGGGGCTTCTGCATCGTCAGAATGGTAGCCGGACTGATACCCGCTGGTCTGATTGGACGATTCCGAAGCTAAAGACTCCTTACTCTTGCAGCGCAGTAATGGGCTGTAGATTAAAGCATGAACATGTTTTTTTATAGTAGGGAAACTGCATTGGTTTGTAGCAGTACTGTGGTCTGGATGAATGTGTCACCTGAAATTGAGTGGCCTTTGTGCTTGACGATCCAAAGCTTTCATCTGTTCACGTGATAAACCCACTCCACAGTCCACGTGGCCATCCTGTGGAGAGAAATGTCATTTGAGCCTGTTTTCATGATTGTAAGTATTTCAGGGTTGCAAATCAAATAGTTCTCAGATACCTGTAACACACAATTAGTAAAACCAAATATATCAAACCAAAAATCATTTAGACACCAGATTTCATTTTTGATTTTGTAAAACATAAAGTAAGTTTTGACATATTATCCCCAATCATTTATTCGTTCAGTCATTCAATTAAATTTAATTTCAATTCATTTCATCTTTATTTGTATAGCGCTTTTACAATGTAGATTGTGTCAAAGCAGCTTCACATGCATTATAAAAAAGTGAAACAGTGTCAGTCCAGTTTTCAGTGTTGAAGTTCAGTTTAGTTCAATTCAGCGTGGTTTAGTATTCACAGTCCAAACACTGAAGAGTAATCCATCAATGCGCAGCCCTACAAGTCCCAAACCATGCAAGCCGGGGGACTTGTTCTTTCATTCATTCATTCGTTTTCTCTTCAGCTAAGTCTCTTTATTAATCAGGGGTCACCACGGCAGAATGAACCGGCAATTTATTTTTTATACAGTCGACTAAAACCCAACAGGAATTGAAAAAGCTTAAATAATTATGAAGTTTAGGTTTGATTGAATCTCACTGACAGCAAAATAGTATACAGGCTAATGATTACAGTCATTGAGGTTAACACCGTATGCTAACAACACATGACTCGGCAGGCAATCTGGCTGTCTGCAACAGATGCGTCACGACAAAAATATTTAAATCATTCAGAGCTGTTCTGAAAAGCAAAATAATGGATCTCACTCTCAATGAAATTAATTTGTTCGGTTTATATTTTAATTAATAAATATCATATTACATTAACATAAATAAAAGTACATGATAATTTACCAATGTTGTTGGTTTGCACTGAGTCACAGATCTAAAATTCATTCATTTATATATATCATTCAATCTATTATATTGTAAATTTTGATCCTTTATTCATCTGGGGTCGCCACAGCGAACTGCCAACTTATCCAGCATATGTTTTACACAGCGGATGCCCTTCCAGCTGCAAGCAAGTACTGGTAAACACCTACACATGGTCACATTCCCATACACTACGGCTAATTTAGTTTGTGTGGAAAACCGGAGCACCCGGAGGAAACCCATGCCAACACGGGGAGAACGAGCAAATTCCACACAGAACTCAAAATCAGTGACCTTCTTGCTGTGATACGACAAGGCTAACCCCGTTAGCCACCGTATCACTATATATTATAAATGTCATGTAAAATGGTATTCAAACTTACATTGGTAGCATTTAACAATTGATAATGTGCATAATCAGTACCTGGGGTTATCATTTTCGTAATACTTCATACTAATGTTCTAACTGCGAAGTCACTGAAATAGTTACCTTTTCTAAAATGGAAAGTTAGCGCATCGCATTGCTGATGCAGGTGGTTAGGACAAAAAAAATATTTTTAACATAGAAATGATACCTTTTATTGTGTGTTTCAAAGTGTAGTTAGGACATGTGTAAGGGTGGACGTATTGATAGTCATATAAATATTGTCATACTAACAGTTGTCTGAATTATTTTTGGTTGACCGTTATTTGTCACATACTATATCTTTCTATCAAACAGTTCTATATATTCTACTGAGATATTCTATATGTACTGTATCTGACCCTTTCAGCAGAAATATGACTGATTTTACCTAATCAATAACATCGTAACATCTAAATGACCTGGCTTTATCATATCCTTGAATATTCATAAAGTGGATAAGATTTGTGGAGTGTATTTACCATTACAGTGGTGTGCTCCAGGGGAATGTCCACAAAACCTGTCATATTCACTGGCATACCACTGCTGTTCATCTGTTGAGGAAACCTGTCGGGACATGGAGAAGTGGATCACTGTTAACTTCAGGTTGATGATTGTAACAAAAGCTTTAAAATTAGCAGAGAGAGGAGTAATAACTAACCCGAGTGGTGGAGCATTATCATAGTGGAGTTGTGCCTCAGTGTTGCCGGCGTAGAAAGATCTTTTAGAGGTCACATTTTGGTGAGGAGCCACCAATTCCTCCTCCATCTCTCCGTTTGTAAGTGGGATGTAGTCCTTTCCGTCCTTTCATACGAGACACAAAATACAGGGAAAATACAAAGATGTACATTCCATTCTACGAATAAAGGAATCACAAATGCTGCAAAAATGTAACACTGTTACATCTAACCATCCTCACAACAACATACATTTTCTGTGTAACAAAATAAAATGAAAATGGCTACAACCTTATTAAAGTGTAATATTAAAAATAATTATAGGTAAATAGGGATATTAAAAACATGTGTAAACAATTGTAATATATGAATAAAAAACTTAATACCTAAACTTATGTACTACTTGAACTAAAATAAAGAGAATAGGAGAAAAAAATCTACTTAAAAATATGGCAGCAAAACAAAAATCTTTCATAACCAGTAAATGTAACAATAAAAGTAATAATCAGTAAAACAAAATTAATAATAATAATAATCTTTAGGTAAACGCTAAAAGCAACCTGAACTAAAATTCATAAAGATAAAAAATCAAAAATAAATGCTGTCGTAGAACTATTTATTACTAATTCTTGCTAACTAATATTGTTAAATAATGTTTAACAAGTGGAAACCTTATGGTAAATGGATTACAAATAATCTAATTAAAATTTGTTAAATTAAATATATAAATTATATAAATATTCATTCATTCCTTTTCCTTTTTGGCTTAGTCCCTTTATTAATCCAGAGGGTCGCCGCAGCGGAATGAACCGCCAACTTATCCAGCATTTGTTTTACGCAGCGGATGACCTTCCAGCTGCAACCCATCTCTGGGAAACATCCATACACACTCATTCACACTCATACACTACGGACAATTTTAGCTTACACAATTCACCTATACCGCATGTCTTTGGACTTGTGGGGGGAAACCGGAGCACTCGGAGTAAACCCACGCAACCATGGGGAGAACATGCAAACTCCACACAGAAATGCCTACTGACCCAGCCGAGGCTCGAACCAGCGACCTTCTTGCTGTGAGGCAAATGTGCTACTCACTACGCCACCATGGCGCCGTATATATAAATATAAAAAATTTAATATATAAAACAATAACAATAAAGAAAACAATGACTCAATATATAAAATAACGATTATTATCTTTTAAATGTTTACCCTGGTAAATTTTATCTGTATTAAGAATTAATTTCTTCTTCTAAAAATTAAAGTAAAGTAAAGTAAAGTAAAGTAAAGTAAAGTAAAGTAAAGTAAAGTAAAGTAAAGTAAAGTAAAGTAAATTAAAAATTGTAAGAGAAATATACTTGGAATGAAGGCTAACCTGTTGAGCGCTAGCTTGTAGCAAATTACCCAGATGTTCAACTAACTGAGTAAAAGTTGGCCTGTCTAAAGGTCGATCAAGCCAGCAGTCCAGCATGGTCTGGTATCTGGGGGAGAAAAATAAATTTAAAAAATCACATTAAAAAAAAGTGACTGTAGGAGACCTCATAAACAAATCTATACACCTTAAAGATGTAGAATAATGAGGACACTTCAAAAATATAATAATATATTTATTTATGTACATTTCAGGCGTGGCGTAATCTGGAGCTCTCATTCTGGTTCCTTCCTTCAGTCGTCTGCAGAAAGACTCATCAATGCACACACCTGGATATGGAGACGCACCTGCACCAAAGAAAAAATAGTCAACAGGACATGTCAAGCAAATATTGTAGGTTAAACAATTTCAAGTACTATATATAAAGCTTCTTTATTGACATGAATGGTTCAGTAAATATCCATCTATGGATCTATGTTACAGCACAGAAATGCTTATTTGCTCTTTTCCCACCACAATACTTTGCATGAATTATGGAGGAAGTTCTATTACTAAATTACTAGATTATAATCAATAAGTGATGTATTATAAAAACCATATACTTTGAGGTGTCATTATTCTCCTCACAGCTTAACCGTTGGATAATAAAAGGCAACTTATTCAAATTAACAAATTACTTTCAGCAGACCTGGAATAGCCACAAACATGTGAAAAGAGTCTTTCCACTGCAATATTATGGATGAGTTTAAAAGTACTGTACTCTAGGCACTGGAATACAAAATAATCTAGGGGGAACAATACAAAAAGCTTTGGCCACAGAAACCTTTTCTTTAATATAAAAGTGATATAACTTGATACATTGTTATGGCATAAACTTAAAGCACCGAGCCAAATGTGCCACTGCCTCAGTTTTCACTATGTGTATGAATTATAGCTTAACCATTCTTTCTTTCATTCATTTTCCTTCGGCTTAGTCCCTTTATTCATCAGGGGTCACCACAAAAGAATGAACTGCCAATTTATCCAGCATATGTTTTACACAGTGGATGTCAGAGTTCTGCCACTCCTGTCTTGTTAATTCTTGTTTTGGTGGCAGAGTCCAGACACTAGCTCTGTCTAGTCCTGTGCGTTGTCATTGTGTCTATGTATGAGTGCCGATTGTGGGCGCGCTCGTCCTGGTGTTTGTTTGTTCTGTCGGCATCGCGCTGCTTCATCCTTAGCGTCTCCGTCTAGTTGGTTCCGGTTTGGGATGGCGCTGAGATGAAGCATGCACGCTGCATATGTGTGAGCGCACGGTAGGATGTTTTCATTTTATCGTGTGCTTGTGTCTCGCGTTCAGTCCTCTGTTGTTGTGTTTAGCACGTGGTGTGTGTTTACACATGCCGCGTGCTCATGTCGTCATGTGAGCACGCAGTTAATGAGTTCTCTCATTGGCTGCGTGTTCTAGTCTCTATGTGAGCACATGGCTTGTGTTGTCATGTGTTCTCCCGTCTATTGTCTATCCCCACCCTCCTTGTTAACCCATTATTAGTCTATCATGTTCACCTATTTGTTAATTATTTCTGCTTTAAATTCTCCTCATGTCTGCTGTCCTGTGCCAGTTCGTCGTCAATGATCTTCTATGATACCCCAGTCTTGATCTCCTGTCTTGATCCTGATCCTTGCCAGCCCAGCCCAGTCTAGTTGGTTTGTTTGTTTATTTATTTTGTTAATGTTTTCCCCCTCGGGGTTGTTTGTTTTGCCTTTTATTTTATTTTATTAATAATAAATTCTCATTTAATTCTGCAATTGGGTCCTCGTCCTTTTCCCCCAACCCGAACCGTGACAGTTGATGCCCTTCCAGCTGCAACATAGTACTGGGAAACATCCATACACACTCATTCACACATACACTATGGCCAATTTAGTTTATTCAATTCACCTATACCACTTGTCTTTGGACTTTGTGGGGAACCCGGAGCACCTGGAAGAAACCCATGCCAACATGTGGAGAACATGCAAACTCCACACAGAAACGCCAGTTGACCCAGCAGGGACTCGAACCAGCGACCTTCTTGCTGTGAGGCAACAGTGCTAATCACTGAGCCGCCGTGTCAGCCACAGCTTATTGTCTTTTTAATGGGAGTTCCCCAAACTGGAAGCTAAAATGTGGAATATGTGTAAAAAGGTAAATAAGAACTCTGTAAAGTCTGTTATAATGTTATTGTAAAATCAATATTATGATACCAAGTGAGAAGATCTCCCAGAGCAGCACGCCGAACGACCAGACGTCACTCTGTGTTGTGTACACGCGGTCAAAGATGGTCTCGGGAGCCATCCATTTGAGAGGAAGACGAGCCTGTGGTGATGGAGAGGAAATATTCAAGTGAAGGTTGGTGTTTTTGCTAAATAAGCTAAACGAAGTCTATGTGTATAGTAAGAATCCTTACATCTCCTTTACGAACGTAATCGGGGTCTTTATACACGTCTCTGGCAAGCCCAAAGTCACAGATCTTCACCACACTGTTCTCAGAGAGTAGGATATTTCTGGCTGCCAAGTCACGGTGGATGCACTAAAAACACAAAGTGGCATTAAGACTGAGGTAAAGACTGAACAAGACAGTTCAACCTAATATGAATACTGTTCATCATTTACTCATTCTCCACTTGTTTCAAACCAGTTTGAGGGTTTTCTTTTGTTGAAGGTGAAGAAAAAAGCTCAAGTAGGCACACCACAGCCTTAAAAAAAGTTAAGTTACCACATACTATAGATGTCAAGGGTTACTGGTTTCCAACATTCTTCAAAACATATTATTTTAAGTTTAACAGAACAAAAAAAGAACAACTGGCTTCAAACTGGCTTGAAACAAGTCAATAGTGAGTAAATGATGCCACAATTTTCATTTTTGGGATCAACTATCACTTTAGTTAGAGATAAGTTTTTGTAATCGCAATGTAAACACAGAAAAAGACCATGATTGTCAATTTTACCTTCCGAGAGGCGAGAAACTCCATGCCTTTGGCCACTTGGAAACTGTAGCTGATGAGATCCTCCATTGTCAGATGATCCCAGTCTGAACTCTCTATACATGAGCAGACGACACCAAATACAGTTTCAAGACTAGCATTTGCAGTAAAACACTAGAGGTGCAAAGCTTTATGAATATCTTGGGCCCTGTAAAAGCTTTTAAAATTTTTTTTTTATTTATTTGTTAATTTTTTATATGACAGTCAAGACTGGAGTAATGATGCAAACAATTCAGCTTTGAATCAAGGAAATATTTTATATCCAATATATATATTAAAACATTAAAGAGTTTAGTATAAAAGGATAGTATTGTTCAAAACATTAGAACACAAATATATCTTGAAAAGGGCTGAAACTGGTAACCATTGACTTTCATTGTATTTGTTTCTACTACTATGTATGTCAATAGTTACTGATTTTAAACATTCTTTAAATATCTTCATTGTGTTGAAAAAAGAGACTTTAGGCTGAGTAAATCCTTTTCCTTTTTTTATTCTAGGATGAACTATTCCTTCAAATTGAAATAATATTTCACAATAATTATTATTTTTATGGCATCTTTGATCAAATAAATGCACAACAGACTTTCAAAAATATCAGGAAATAAATTTTGACCGATAGCACAACTTTAAAAATGTGCTTCAATTGGTACCATCTGAATAAACTGAATCACAACACTGAATAAAACAGTTTCCAAAGCTTGGATAAATGCCCCTATTAGAGTCACATTAAACAACACAGAGAATCCAGTAAACAAACATACTGACCCTGCTCATCATGCTGAGTTGTGGAGGTCTGTTCCCCTGTCCTGGTGCACATTGCTGTCCCGGTGCAGATATCCAGTCGAGTGCTGGTTCCCAGACCCAAATCTCCCTCATGTGGATCCTCATCCGGCTGAACCTCCCTTCTGTTTGGCATTCGTGGTGTCCGTTTCTGAAAAACAAGACATGAGGATCCGTTTGCACTGATGTAAGGGTGACTGGTAAGTTAATAGAGATGCTTTACTCAAGAAGTATTAACATGTCAGGTAAACACCTTTAACCTTGCACAACATTTATAGGCCTTGCAGTTTTTTTGGCTGATGCCCAATGTTTTACACGAGGCTACTAAATCAGTCAGACCTCATGAGAGAACACTGTAAAATGAAGATCTTAAAAACAACATGATAGTCTGATTAACTTGTTGTAATTTTGTTTTGTTGGAAATTACCTTGTAGGGGCTGTACTCTCCTCTCTTGCTTTTCAAATAGCTGGAGAGGTTACCATGTTTACAGTACTCTACAATCACCATCAAGGGTCCTGGTGGAGTAAAAAAAGAAAGAGAGTTAAAGTTGGTACACTGGGATTCTTTCATAAATGTACACATTCACTTTGAGGTCTTTTTTACTAAGACGATGCGTACATTTTTACTATGTACATTTTATACTACATATAAACATTTACACAGTTGCTAGTGCGCAGCAGTGAACGTCATAGAAGGGAAAGGGTAGGAAGAAAAGGTTTTAAAGTCTGCATGAGATGAAAGTTGTGATAGTATTTTCTTCTTTTTATCATGAATGATTTCTTCAGGTTAAACTTAAACTTTTTGCAATTTTAATATTTTGGGTCGGGCGCCACGGTGGCGTAGTAAGTAGCACGTTCGCCTCACAGCAAGAAGGTCGCTGGTTCGATCCCCGGCTAGGCCAGTTGGCATTTCTGTGTGGAGTTTGCATGTTCTCCCCGTGGTTGCGTGGGTTTCCTCCGGGTGCTCCGGTTTCCCCCACAGTCCAAAGACATGCGGGACAGGTGAATTGGGTGAGCTAAATTGTCCATAGTGTATGTGTGTGAATAAGAATGTATGAATGTGTTTCCCAGAGATGGGTTGTGGCTGGAAGGGCATCCGCTGCGTAAAACAAATGCTGGATAAGTTGGTGGTTCAATCCGCTGTGGCGACCCCGGATTAATAAAGGGACTAAGCCGAAAAGAAAATGAATGAATGAATGAATATTTTGGGTCTTTCTGGTTACTAACAAGATGTGTTTTATTTCGTCAGGCTGATGTAAAGAATAAGTCCAAAATGCATTTTTAAGTGTTCCTTTTGCTGCGCTTTATCAGTTTGTGTCTGTGAATTACAGTACATGTTTTTAAAGCCAATTAAAAAAAAAATCTCCTGCACTCCTGCAATAAACTTTCACTTCAGCAGCCCAACACACACCAAACTTCACACTATTATACACACCTGTTTTTCCAAGAGGTTTGCTTATAATTAGCTTGATATTATATTTTTTATTTTACAAAAATGTGTGTATGTGTGTGTGTGTGTGTGTGTGTGTTTTCTGGCTGTTTTACACAGTATAAAATGAGTGATTAAAACATATGCCAAAATCCATTAAGCCTTTGATTCTAGTATGACAAACAGAATAGAATTAATTAACATGATTATGTCCAAAATTCAGGTTTTGCAAATCAATTCAATTATTTGCAAATGTGTGCATACTTAATTTAAGAAACCTTGTATTTAAAAAAAATATTGAAAATATTTAATGTAATTAATTATCTATGAAAGTATGATGATAACTATTCATTTTACCGTTCACCTGCCGTGTTTTGCTTTAAGCAAGAAAAAAATCTAACGCAGGCTTGAATTGGTCCATCAAGGTTTGCTACTGGTCAGTCTATTGTGATAGACAGCACTGAACTAACGTCACTATAAGAGAAATGTCATAACAAGATGGAGGGGAATCTCATTTTCATGAAAGATTATAAGGGAACATGCATTTTAAAAAGACATGCACATTTAAAAGTCATTTATAGCACATATATGCCAATATTCTAATCACTTTTGATATGATGGTGACTTCAAAAAAACAGAACTCACCCCCTTGTTTGGTGCAGGCTCCTAGAAGGTTGACCACATTGAGATGGTGACCGATATGGATGAGGATCTTCAGCTCAGACATCAGAGCACGGTACTCACTGGAGGTAGCCCCCTCTGTTGGAGATTGAGAAAAGTGCAGTCAGTTGTGCTCTATGACAAATTTTTGAAGTCTGTGAACAGATGCCTCGTACCCTTGAGCATCTTTACTGCTACTGTGGTGCAGGTGGTGGCCTTTTCGATGCCATATGCTGTCGCCTCCACAACTTGACCAAATGCCCCTCTGCCCAGCGGCTCTCCTGGAAATCATGACATTATACAGTCAGACAACTATACTGTAGTAAGGTTTAGCTGTTTGTTAGGGTTAAATGGGAATGCAAAACTGTTGAAAGTCTAAAATCTGATATAAAATGGCCCAGTAAAAATGACCAAAGTATACACAATATGTTGCATAATATTTGTCACCCTGTTATTGCCATATACATGTTTAATTATAGATATATAATATATTTTAAAATAAACTAAACACAACAAAAGAAATCAATTAATAAATTACTAAAGAAAAGGTATACAGATAAGTATATAAATTAAAACATCAGTGTCTGATACGTATAGTTTGTGTAGGTCCAGTGATATGATTCTTTTGATGTGAGCGGCCCATAATTTCAAACAAGATGCAACCAAAACCTGTAGACAACTAACTAATGAACGAACAAACGAACTAACTAACTAACTATAAACACATACATAAAGAAATAAAATGCTATGCAAATTGCATGAGTGTTACTTTTGATGTGAGTGGTCCCTGACCAGAAACCAGTTTCGAATTAATCAGCACATAACTCAATAGATTACCAACAATAAATTAATTAGACAACTTTTAATTAACCAGCACACAGCTAACTAACCCCCTAGATGAGCATATTGCATTTGTGAGGGGTCCTAGACTGATGTGAGAATTACCAAATCGAATTTGTACAAAACTAACTGACTAGCTAACAATAATAAATTGATGAATACAATAGTGAGCCAGAATACAGTTAATAAACACACAATTAACTAGCTAACAAATGAAGCTAACTGGTCGGCCAATGTTATGTTTTTGTTATGTTAATAATGGTATAAATATTATTTTTGATATGAGAAAACTCAGGTTGAAATGTCCCTAGGTATAAAAATAAAGTTTTTTAGATGTTAGTATTAGTATTGTTAGATTTTAGGTTATCTATAAGCTAGTGTGCCCCAAGACAGTGACAACATTTGCATTTAAATGATATAAAAGTGATATAAACATGCCCCACCCCCTTCAAGACACTTCTTATTGGCTTTTCAATTGATGCACATGAGCTCAACCTCTCTCACAGGCAGAACTGTGATAAAACTGGCTGTCTTTAAAAAGGGGAGGAGCTACTCAATGTCCCACCCTCTTATCATGTTTCAGTTGAGATTACGTCAAACATTGAACAAAACTGCATATTTCAAAGCACTTCACGGGGCATTTAAAACCAGATTCCAATGAACTACACAATTATACAGTTAGAATACACAAAAAAGAAACAATAGATTAAATAGACTAAAACTACCATTATTATCTAAGTAATGATAAACTAATAACTAGATAACAAACTTAATAAAATGCTACATATATAAATATACACAAAACACATCATTTAAGTCAATTAAAATAGACAAACAAATAAATTCTACTGCAAAATCAATGATATACCACAGCCATACAGTAGCTGCTACAAATATGTTACATCTAACAGTGACTGACATATTTCAAAGCACTTCACGGGACATTTAAAACCAGATTCCAATGAACTACACAATTATACAGTTAGAATACACAACTAACTGACTCAATGACAAAAAAAAAAAACAATAGATTAAATAGACTAAAACTACCATTCTTTTTTATGTAATGATAAACTAATAACTAGATAACAAACTTAATAAAATGCTACATATATAAATATACACAAAACACATCATTTAAGTCAATTAAAACAATAGACAAACAAATAAATACTACTGCAAAATCAAGCAAAATCATTCATTCATTCATTCATTTTCTTTTCGGCTTAGTCCCTTTATTAATCCGGGGTCGCCACAGCGGATTGAACCGCCAACTTATCCAGCATTTGTTTTACGCAGCGGATGCCCTTCCAGCCACAACCCATCTCTGGGAAACACATTCATACATTCTCATTCACACACATACACTATGGACAATTTAGCCTACCCAATTCACCTGTACCGCATGTCTTTGGACTGTGGGGGAAACCGGAGCACCCGGAGGAAACCCACGCAACCACGGGGAGAACATGCAAACTCCACACAGAAATGCCAACTGGCCTAGCCGGGGATCGAACCAGCGTCCTTCTTGCTGTGAGGCGAACGTGCTACTCACTACGCCACCGTGGCGCCCTCAAGCAAAATCCTCTGAGTAAAATTTACTCGGTTCAGAGTGTATTTGGTCCCTCTCTAAATTGAGTAAAAGTTACTCAGCAGCAGAGTTAAAGTTAATGAGACAATGAAAGAAATAATTAATGATGATTGAGCACAGATGATGAACACCTGCTGTTAATAAGCAAAATCAGAAGAGAAACACAACATTTACCTTCAGTAACAGTCTTAGATGAAATAAACTGAACTATAACACATTTAATCTCTCAAAATCTCAGCAGAGGATCATTAAGCAACTCCACAAACAGCAGCTTTACTTATTTCCAACCTGTTTGGCCTTATTTCCGCCACACTCTACAAAATTCCATATAGTGATAATAATGAGAATTAACTGATTAAATAATTTTTTACAACAACAATAAAAAACACCACCACTTTTTTGTGTTTTAGCGATAAGTGAATCTGCTGCTGTTTGAAGTCAGTTATAGTTTTGTGTTTCTCTTTTGATTTTGCTTATTAACAGCAGATGTTTGTCATCTGTGCTTAATCATCATTAATTAATCCTTTCATTGTCTCATTAACGGGCGCCACGGTGGCCTAGTGGTTAGCACGTTCGCCTCACAGCAAGAAGGTCGCTGGTTCGATCCCCGGCTGGGCCAGTTGGCATTTCTGTGTGGAGTTTGCATGTTCTCCCCGTGGTTGCGTGGGTTTCCTCCGGGTGCTCCGGTTTCCCCCACAGTCCAAAGACATGCGGTACAGGTGAATTGGGTAAGCTAAATTGTCCGTAGTGTATGTGTGTGAATGACAATGTATAGATGTGTTTCCCAGAGATGGGTTGTGGCTGGAAGGGCATCCGCTGCGTAAAACAAATGCTGGATAAGTTGGCGGTTCATTCCGCTGTGGCGACCCCGGATTAATAAAGGGACTAAGCCGAAAAGAAAATGAATGAATGAATGAAAGTCTCATTAACTTTAACTCTGCTGCTGAGTAACTTTTACTCAATTTAGAGAGGAACCAAATCTACGCTCAACCAAGTAAATTTTACAAAGCCATAGTAGCTGCAACAGACAAATATGCTACATCTAACAGTGACTGCCACAGACAGACTTAAATGTAACTAATTTAAAGGTTGTAATGAGTAAGATAACTCTCTAAAACAAGACAGAGTGTTTCTTTTAAAGTAAAAAAAAAAAGATCTTTCTTTCGGTCTTTCTCTGTCTATCTTATATTGAATGCACTAGAAAGCTGGAACGGTCCTGGTCTGTTTAACCCCAAGACATCTTGTGGTGTTTTTATAATTGCTTTTATTTATTTTTTAAATATTTAGCCAAGTCTCACCCAGCTTCAGCCTATCTCGTGGGAATTCCCATTTGCTCGCATCATAGGTCAGTCTCTCGCAGTGCTCATCCATTGGCATATCATCTGAGTCCAGAATAATTGACAGGTAGCCAGTTTTCAGATCTCCGTCATTAGGCTGTGAGGGACAGAAGAAGAAGGCATAGAAAGAGTGAGTTTATGACAAATGAGGGTCAATGAGGGTCAAAAGGAGAGAAAGAGAATGACTAACAGAACAAGACCACTAGCTTTGTCCAGCTCGAGCCTCTCACAATCAAGCCCTCATTATAAAGACACCCACTAATGAGTTACTGGAAGCCACTATCAGGCTCAGAGGCAGATTTATAGTTGGGGTACAGCAGGACGGAGGCCCACGACTGACTGGTGTACGTGACACACCGCAGCAGAATGTGGGGTGAGTGTACAATAGAGACAGCGTAAGCAAAGTCCGGGTGGTCAGTTCAGATCAGTCCGAGTGTATGTGGCTGTGCAAGTCAGTGAGGGAGAGAGAGAGGGAGAACAGAGGAAAAGGGAAAGAGATGGAATGTTACCCGCTTCCTGTTGCGGATGACGAAGACGATGAGGAGCCAGAGGAACATGGCGATAACCACGGCACCGATGGGCATGATCAGCTCAACATTCATCTTTTCTTCTGCACCTGTGGGATGGATTACATGATTGGTCAGAAAGCAAAAATTAAAGTATTAAAATTAAAATTATTATGCAAACACACAGAAAAATAGATAGACAGACCTACCAATAGACAGACCAGCCAATAAACAACCAAACTATTAAACAGAGTGACAGACGGACAGACAGACAGACAGACAGTAAAGACAGACAGATGATAAACAGACATACAGAAGAAAAACAGACATGCACAAATAAGCAGACAGACTAGTCTCTAGACCAATAAACAGACAGTTGGACAGACCGATATACAGACCAATAAGCAGACAGACCAATAAACAGACAGACAGAAGATAAACAGACAGACAAATGGACAGCCAAATATACAGACAGAACAATAGACAGAAAGACAGACCAATAAACAG
>CAIGQQ010036099.1:0-17733 GCA_903798035.1 Danio albolineatus
GATGAGATGAGATGAGAGCAGACGAGATGAGATGAGATGAGATGAGATGAGATGAGATAAGATGAGATGAGATGAGATAAGATGAGATGAGAGGAGATGAGACAACAAGAGAAGACACGACAGGACAAGAGAAACAAAAATAAAAGCAAGGTAAGAGAACACAAGACAAGGTGAGATAATAAGAAGTGATTCACTACCATTAACCAAAAGTTGAAATGTTCTTCTCTGCTCCTCTTTGGTAATCTTATTTGTCATTACAACAGTATAATTCCCTGCATCCTTTTCTGTTACTCCATATATAGTGAGATGGACTCCTCTGTAGAACTTCATCCTGTACTCATCCTTCAAGACGATCAGCTGATCATTCTTATACCTGAAAAAGCGATGAAACATTAATAGTAGCAAGTTCAGTCTGACTTTGACAGACAAACCTAATCTATTTAATGTAATTAAATATAATATAGGCGTCACGGTGGCGCAGTGAGTAGCACGATCGCCTCACAGCAAGATGGTCACCGGTTCGAGCCTCGGCTGGGTCAACTGGCATTTCTGTGTGGAGTTTGCATGTTCTGTCCTTGTTCGCAAGGGTTTCCTCCAGGTACTCCGTTTTCTACCACAAGTCCAAAGACATGTGGTGGTATAGGTGAATTAGGTAAGCTAAATTGTCCATAGTGTATGTGTTTGAATGAGTGTGTATGGATTTTTCCCAGTGATGGGTTGCAGCTGCATCTGCTGTATAAAACATATGTTGGATAAGTTGGCGGTTCATTCTGCTATGGTGACCCCAGATTAATAAAGGGACTAAGCCAAAACCTTCCCTCATATTCTCTATCACATTTAAATAATCACTTACCACTTGACTGTCGGCTCTGGATAAGCGTAATATTTAACAAGGATTTTTGCCTCTGCATCTCCAGCCTTTGCCTCCACAGTCTGCCACATTTGATCACCGAGTGCTATAAATGGCTTTTCTGAAATATATCATTCAGTATGTCAGTGGTATTAACATACGGTATTTCATTGCTAAATTGAGGTTATTCTAGTGCATACCATAGACAATGAGGGATGCTCGGGCAATCTTCTGCATCTGACCACTAGAGGCAGTACAGTTGTACTCTCCAGTGTCATTTAAAGTCACATTCTCCACAGTGAGGGTGTTGGACAGCTCCAATGAGTTCCAAAGTTTCTTCTTGTAGGACCTGGTCTTATAGCGTGAGGTCGACATTGAGCCATTGACACTCTTCTGCAGCAGGAGAGAAATTATTTGTGTTATTTATGGAATCGCAGTCCAACCAACTCAGATGAAATGGACTGGAGTTATTAAACTAAGATTAAGACTAAAGACTCTCTGTTTAAACATACTGTAGATGGAAGCTTTTTGAAGTTTGCTGAAAACTTTACGTAGTTTATTTATCAACTGGCCATACAGTGATGTTCATATTTCATTTATAGTAGCATGATGCACTCTTCAGGAACAATAACCATACACATATCAGGGCTTGTGTTTTAAAGGTAAACAGACACTGGAAAGGTGTAGAGCAGTGGTTCTCAAACTGTGGTACACGTACCACTAGTGGTACACAAGTTTCCTTCTAGTGGTACGCGGAGGAATCTCTGAATAATTAAAGTTAAAAAATGAACACACTTTTAACCCTTTGAAGCGTACGATAACACCGATGTGATCAGTAAATTGATTTTAGTAGGCTAAACCTTTTATTTATATGGCTGACAATAATAAATATTCTTAATTAGAATAATTAACCTGCCTTGTTTTTGAACTGTGCAGTGCTGTAGCTGCTTAGCTAGGCCTACCATGCTACTGTACTTCAATACCGGTTATTATGGTGGTACTTGGAGAGACAATTTTTTTCTGAGGTGGTACTTGGTGAAAAAAAGCTTGAGAACGACTGGTGTAGAGGCTATATACTGTATGGCGATCAATACAAACCAATCAATGCAAAGCACACTCCAACTGCATTTATTAAAAATCTAATTAAATTTAATCAAAATAGAAAACACATACATTTAATAACAATCATTTTTTACAATATTACTGAATTTAGTCTAATATTTGATTGATACTGACTACGTCTGCACCCAAGACTTAAAACACAAAACACATGCAGTTGAAGACAAAATTATTAGCCCTCTTGTGAAATGGTATTTATTTTTTAAATATTTCCCAATTTTATTTTTTACAGTATTTCTTAAAAAGTCCCTTATTTCTTTAAAAAAAATTGTATATAGGCTAAAATCAAACGTTTATTAGCTTCTTAAGAAATTACTTTCTTTCTGATCGGCTACAGAACAAATTACCCTTTGTCCAATGACTTGTTTAAGTAGCCTAACTTGTCTAGTTAACTTAATTAACCCAGTCAAGTGTTTAAATTGCTCTTTAAGCTGAATACTAGTGTCTTGCAAAAAAAGTAATATATTATGTGTACTGTGATCATGTCAAAGACAGAAAAAAATAGATATTAGAAATTAACTTCCGGTGGAGAGAGCGTATGCTGGTGCGTGCTGGTGCTGGTGTTATAATTATGCTACAAAAATAATAATAATAAAAAACTGAAAAACGATATGCCACCAAAAAAGATCACCACACAGGCGGAGGAGGTTGACGATATCAAGCGATCGCTAGATATGTTGACAGAGGAAGTTTCTGTTGTTAGACAACAGCAGAAGACGATCATGGGCCTGGTGGAAGAAGTGAAAGCCTTGAGGCTACAAAACATTGAAAAAGACAAGCAGATTCTGTTACTAGAAAATCGGGTTGCGGATCTAGAACAATTCACCAGGATGAATGAAGTCGTGGTCACGGGATTAGAAATCAAACCCCGCTCGTATGCGCGAGCGGTGACGACCGCAGGACGGAGCGGAGATTGACCAGCGGGATGCTACATCGGTGGAGCAACAGGTGACGGCATTCCTTCACTCAAAGGGGATTGAGTTGGATAGGGGTACCGTAGAGTAAATCCGGAGATAAACATAACTTTAAAAATTATAGACCAATCTCGATATTATCTCAGTTTTCAAAAATTTTAGAAAAACTTTTTGTTGAAAGGCTTAATAATTTCATAGAAACGCATAACCTTTTAGCGGATGAACAGTATGGTTTCAGGAAAAATAGATCAACATCTCTGGCATTAGCAGAAATTATTGAGGAAATTACTAATAAGATGGATAAAAAGGAGAAGGTAGTTGGAATTTTTATAGATTTAAAGAAGGCATTTGATACAATAAATGATAATATATTGATAACTAAACTAGAAAGGTATGGTATTAGAGGAGTAGCCTTGGATTGGATAAGCAGTTACTTAAACAATAGGCAACAGTTTGTGGAAATTGGCAACCACAAATCTTCATATCTAAATGTCAATTGTGGCATACCACAAGGATCAGTTTTAGGTCCAATATTGTTTATAATTTACATTAATGATATGTGTAAGATATCAGAGTTTTTTAAGTTTATATTATTTGCAGATGATACAAGTATTTTTTGTTCTGGGGATGATTTACCAAAACTTATAGAGTTGATTAAAACAGAAATTAATAAATTGAAATTGTGGTTTGACGTAAACAAATTGTCATTAAATATAAGTAAAACAAAGGTTATGTTATTTGGGAAATTAAAAAGTAGTCATAATATAGATTTAGAAATTGATAATGAAGTTATAGAAAGAGTATATGCAATTAGATTTCTTGGTGTTATATTAGATCATAAAATTAGTTGGAAACCGCAAATAAATAATGTGATATCAAAATTAGTGAAAACAATAGCAATAGTGTATAAAGCAAGATTTATCCTGGATAATAAATCAGTGTAATTATTATATAACACACTTGTGATGCCATATATGAGTTATTGTGTTGAAATTTGGGGGAATACATATAAATCTAATTTACAATCTTTATGTACATTACAGAAAAAAGTCATTAGTCTGATAGAAAATGTGAGGTATAGAGCATACAAATCCTTTATTCTTTAAATTGAAGATACTTAAGTTCAACGATTTGGTTAAATTTAAAACCGCACAATTTATGTTTAAAGCCAGGAATAAATTACTTCCGAAATGCATCCAAATTTTTTTGAAGAAAGACAAGGGGGATATAATCTGAGAGAAGAACTCAATTTTGGGAGGTTGAAAATAAGGACAACTTTAAAAAGCTGGTGTATGTCTGTATGTGGTGTGAAACTATGGAACAGTCTAGATCAGAGTTTCAAACAATGTCAGGATATTAATCAATTTAAAAAGTTGTATAAAAATATACTATTAAAGGCATATAATGATGAAGGTGATTGAAAAAGGATAAAATCAGGAAGGTTTGATGAAATTTAAATTAATGGCTATTTGCATTACTATGTTTTGATTTTTGACTTATTTATTTATAAATTTATTGTTATTTTTATTTTTTGTTATAAAATGCAAATGTATAAATGGAATCAAACATGTAGTGTGTTGAAGATGCCAAGAGGATAAAATATGTCCAATGTAAAAAGAATAGATAAGTAAAAAAAAAAGAAAAGAAAAGAAAAAAGAAAAGAAATAAGTTTAAGTAATAGACGAATGATGTGTGTGGTAATGGGGTGGGAAAATAATAAGCTTGTGCTTCATCCTGCTCCATTTTCAACGATGTTGAAATGTATCTTTTGTTAAGATATTTTATGTATGATATATTTTTGTTCGAAAATAAACTAAATCAAATCAAATAATAAATAATAATAATAAATGGCACATGAAAAAATGACTTTATCTTCAACTTTATCTACTAATGTCAAGCAGAGAACTGATTTGTTTAAGAACTGTATGTGCATTGTAGACACAAGCAATCAAACACCTGCAATCAAAAAAAACTGAAGCAGATTGCTTTTGTTTAGACTGTTTCTGGCTGTTTTTCATCGCCGGACATTGCAAACTTACGGTACATAGGGAACAGGAAGGAGACGAATGAAAAAAAAAATCCAAGGGCTGGTCTTTTTATGTTGAGGTAATCATGATTGTGACAAATGTCACCAATCAGAGGTAAATGACTGAACTGGTATTTTTCTCCATTACTGACCTTCTCATGAGGGAAGGTCCACTGGAAGTCGATTCCCACATTGAGCTCTGTGTGCGCAGTGCAGTTGAGCATGAGTCTCTCTCCGACCGTCAGCCTCTCATGCGGTGGACTCAGGGTGAGGTCATGGATCTTGTATCCTGCGGAAGAGGGAAGGGGTGTGAGAGACGTGCCGGGTGGAGCATTGTTCTCTTGAGACCCAGGCAGCTGATCTCACACCGTTCACTGTTCACAAAACATTCTGAAACAAGCAAGCCTCCTCAAAAACAAAGGCTTTATCCATTTCTGACATGCTTGCAAAGCTGAATCAGTCAAAGCATAAGGTATGTCTGATGCTTACACTACCATCAAAAAGGACTTTTCAGTGTTTCTTGAAGAATTCTTGCAGAAAAATAAAATAAAAGTTGTAATATTGTGAAATATTGTGAAATTTTATTTTTCAATTTAAAACAACTGTTTTCTATTTTGATTTATTTTATAAGGTAGTTTATTATTGTGGTTCAAAGTTGAATTTTTAGCTTCAACACTACAGTATTCTTTTAAACTTTTGTGCTGCTTAAGGTTTTTGTGGAATCATGAAATATCACATTTAATACAATTCATTCATTTTCTTGTTGACTTAGTCCCTTTATTAATCCGGGGTTGCCACAGAGGAATGAACCGCCAACTTATCCAGCATTTGTTTTACGCAGCGGATGCCCTTCCAGCTGCAACCAATCTCTGGGAAACCTCCATACACACTCATTCACACTCATACACTATGGACAATTTAGCCTACCCAATTCACCTGTACCACATGTCTTTGGACTTGTGGGGAAACCTGGAGCACCCACGCAACCACGGGGAGAACATGCAGACTCCACACAGAAAAGACCCAGCCGGGGCTCGAACCAGCGACCTTCTTGCCGTGAGGCGAACGTGCTACTCACTACGCCACCGAGGCGCCCATTTAATACAATTAGCATTCAAAAATGTACTAAAATTAGCATTCTTTCAATTAAAAGTGGGGCGGCACGGTGGCTCAGTGGTGAGCACTGTCACCTCACACTAAGACGGTCACTGGTTCGAGCCTCGGCTGGGTCAGTTGGTATTTTTGTGTGGGGTTTGCATATTTTCCCTGTGTTCATGTGGGTTTTCTCCAGGTGACGTGCTATAGGTGAATTGGATAAACAAAATTGGACGTAGTATATGAGTGTGTGTGAATGAGTGCGTATGGATGTTTCTCAGTACTGGGTGGGTTCCTCAGGGTGCTACGGTTTCCCCCACAGCCAAAAGACATGTGCTATTGGATGAATTGGGTAAACAAATTGGCGGTAGTGTATGAATGTGTGTATGTGTGTGTGCGCGAATTAGTGTGTATGGGTGTTTCCCAGTACTGGGTTGTGGCAGGAAGGCCATCTGCTGTAAAAAACATATGCTAGAATAGTTGGCGGATGATTCCGCTGTGGCGACCCCTGATAAATAAGGGACTAAGCCGAAGGAAGATGAATGATAAAATAAAAGCATTAAAACCAAAGTTACATGGGAAAAAAGTAAAATTTTAAAATGTAAAAAAATTTATTATTTCAAAGAAAATTAAGTTGTTTTTTTAAACTTCTGTTCATCACTAAATCATGAAAAGTGATTCCCACAAAATATGACGTATAAAAATAGATTTTAATCCTAATAGTATGAAAGTCAATCATTTACGATTACGATTTACATTTATTAGTAACGATAATTGATTATAATAGAGCACCAAGTCAGCTAATAATTTCTAAAGGATCATGTGACACAATTAAGAAATCCAGATTTGCATCAAAAGAATAAATAACATCCCAAAATATTTTAAGAATGAAAATATGATTTCAGTTTTTATATTAATATTTCACAATGTTACTGTTGTATTCTATTTTCTGGTCAAATAAATACAGTCCTGGTGAGCAGAAAAGACTGGTTCCAAGCATTAAAAAATATCTCATTGGTAGTCATGTAAATGTTGTTATTTTCTGACGATGGAACTTCTTTATGCACTGTTCACCTATAATAAACCATTTGTCTTGTTTCTTACCTACAACAGCCACAATGTAAGGTGAGGACTGAAAGGTCTCGTTTCGAATACTGGTTTGGCAGTAGACAACTCCAGCATAGCTGACCACACGACTGGGCAGGATGAAGCCCCTCCTGCTATCCCAGATGACCTCTTTCCCATCAGTGGACAGTTCTTTTACTGGATACTTCTATCAAAGACAATCACCAAAACATATTTTCATTCAGAAACAATTTTTTCATGTTTCATTTGTTATGGATTGCTCATGTTGCCATGTGATAGTGTTTTTGCAAAAAAAAAAACACATAAAACAATTACTATAACATTTTCTGCATTTAAAATAAAAGTAAATCCATAAATAAATGCATTAGTTCCTTAAGGAGACTAAAAAAATCGAATATTTATCTCCCTTTAAAAAAAAAAATATTTCAACATTATAAATCTAAAATTAATTTAGAGTAGGGCTGAATCTGCAAGCTACCACTTTTTTTCCAGTGTGGAGCAAGAAAATATGTGTGTACGTATATAAAAACTCACTGTGTAAAGTGTAACGTTCAGGTCCTCCACAGACACCAGACAGGGAATGACCACCTGTTCTCCCTCTCGTATGAACACCACATCATAGTCCTGAGCAATTCGGACAAATGGCGTACGGTAATCTAAAAAACATGTTTGTGCATTTATTATGGCTCTGGGATATTTATTATCACCCTTAACTGCTATTTTGCAAATCTGCAAGCTGTTATTAACTCAAAAAAATGATAAATAATTGCTTTGAGAGCCCAAAAGTATGTGATGAAGCCTAAGCCTGTTAAAATTACCTTATAATTCCTTATTATATATCCTATATTATATATTATAATATATATATAAACAACTTATAATTAAAGTAATATATAAAATATATTTTTATATTATAATAATGGTGACACGGCCTTTAGCTTCAACACAACAGTATTCTTTTAAACTATTGTGCTGCTTAAGGTTTCTGTGGAATCATGAAATATCACATTTAATATAATTAGCATTCAAAAATGTACTTAAAAGTTCCTTCCATAAAATAAAAGTGGGGCGGCACGGTGGCTCACAGCAAGAAGGTAGCTGGTTCGAGCCTCGGCTGGGTCAGTTGGCATTTTTGTGTGGAGTTTGCATGTTTTCCCTGTGTTCGTGTGGGTTTCCTCCGGGTGACATGCGCTATAGGTGAATTGGATAAACAAAATTGGACGTAGTGAATGTGTGTGTGAATGAGTGTGTATGGATGTTTCCCAGCATTGGGTTGTGGCTGGAAGGGCATCTGCTCGCTGCATAAAACATATGCTGGAATAGTTGGCGGTTCAATCCATTATTGCGACCTCTGATAAAAAAGGGACTAAGCCCTAACGTTATAATAATAAGTAACATTACTCAAGCAGGAGTTGTGTTTGTATGATCCCAAAAATGTGATATTGATAAAGTTCCTAAACAATTGGATAATAATGAATTTGAGTTTTAAACAAAATATTGTTTGTTTCTTTGAAAAAAGCCGAATTAGAACATGTCCACATCTCAGATGAAAATGCTGTTTTGAGTGAATTGTTTAAATTAAAGTATCACTCATCACCACCTACTGGCTGTTTCAGTGTCAGGATTATTTATTCGTGACAGGTCTAAATTAACAACACGCTCAGCAAAATGCACTCAAAAATGTAAAAGTTTGTTCAAACAACTTATTTGTAAAAAAATATGCTGGGGGAAGGGGGGTTGCGGGGGGTTGGTGTAGAGACGGGAGAAGAGAGACAGTTGAATTGGCTTCACATTGGCGCATTGGGTAGGACAATCGCCTCACAGCAAGAAGGTCGCTGGTCAGTTGGCATTTTTGTGTGGAGTTTGCATGTTCTCCCCCTGTTCGTGTGGGTTTCCTCCACGGGTGCTCCGGTTTCCCCCACAGTACAAAGACATGCGCTAGGTGAATTGGGTAAGCTAAGTTGTCCTGTAGTGTATGCGTCTGAATGACTGTGTATGGATGTTTCCCAGTGATGTGTTGCAGCAGGAAGGGCATTCGCTGCGTAAAACATATGCTGGAGAAGTTGCCGGTTCATTCCGTGGTGGTGAACCCAGATTAATAAATGGACTAAGCCGAAAAGAAGTGCCACTTTTTATTACTTGGCTGAAGCTTGATCTCTTTCAGAACTTGTTTTTTTTCTTCTGCAATTAACAACACTGTATAACCTACACCTTCATTTACCTTTAAAAACACATTTAAAAATAACATTTTAGGACAAAGTTATCTGGGAACTTCCTTACCCCAGAGCTATACATGTCGTATATTCAGATTATTGAAAGTTTAAAGCAATGCGTTTGCTTGTTTTGTTTAATTTGTCTTAAGTAAAAATCACTGTTTATTGAGACAATATGATGACAGATAATGAACACCTTCTCTCAATCACCGCATGATTCATTGACTAATTTTAATTAGAAACAGCAATTTATTTTTTGAAAGCTAATTAATTCAACTAAAAAGTAACTTGCATTAAATTTTCAAAAAAATTACTTAAATATTATTACTTGTTTTTTAAAAGTAATGCGTTACTTTACTCGTTACAAGTAATACTCGTTATCATAACAATTATGATAACCAACACGTTATCTTATAACCATATACTTACACCTTATAACTTATAACAATATACTTACACCTTATAACAATATACAATGCAATACTTCTCCTTACGCATTTGTACACAGCACCTTATAACCTGCATATTTATAACAATCTGTACATGCATTTCAACATCCGGATCGTTGGACTGACTGCATCTCTATTTAATGTCTACCGTCTTCTTTTTTTATATTTATTCTGTGTGTCACTTGTCACTTTATGTACACTGGAAGCTTCTGTAGCCAAAGCAAATTCCTTGAGTGTGAAGCACACTTGGCAATAAAACTGATTCTGATTCTGATAAGTAATACTATTACGTAACTCACGTTATTTGTGTTACAATCCTATGATTCTCTGCTTTACCTAGAATGCATCTGATTTGCCACTTCCACCTGATTGCTAGTTTCTGATTGGCCTACAGTGTTTTAAAAGCCATGACACAACTTCCTTGGCGGCCATCTTGTTTAGGGTCACTTGTTTTGTGTTTGTTGAAATGGTTGTATGTTGTTTGATGCAGAGATTTTGAATGTTAAGTTGTGACTACAGATTTGTGAGTACTGTTTGTTTTGGTGTGATTAGAGATTTGTGAGTACTGTTTGTTTTGTGTTTGCTTTGTTTATGAAACTTGGTTCCACTGGCTTGTTAGACCTTTTTTGCCTGCTGATATTGATTTTTGGATTGTCCTTTAAACATGGTCATCTGTTTGTAAATAGTGTACATATTATTGGGATAGTAAGGAGTTTGACGCCATTTTATTTGTAAACCTTAAAACGTGTTAAAAATGATGGGAAAAGGCGGCCGCTGATATCCAAAGTACTGTAGGGACAAAACCTACTATGTTCTTTTTAGGTGCAACAGAAGAGAAAAACTCAAACAGGTTTTATTAAAAGTTAAGAATAAATTATTTTTGGGAGAACTATACCTTTAAGCTTGTATAAGAGACAGGACACTTCTTATGGGGAACAAATTTACCAGTCCGAATTCGCAGGTACAGAATGGAATGCGGGTTTACACAAGCACATTTAAAACTCAAAACAACCCATTTCCTATATTTTGTCTGTCTGGACAAGGGAGGGGTTTACAGCTGGCTGAAATGGGAAATAAAATGCAGTGGTGAAGAGGTTATGAAGGATGAAAAGGTCAAAGGGTTATCCTGACGGATAACAAAGAAAGTATGATGATGGAAACATTTTTGCAAAATTCCAGCTCTCTTTTCCCACTTTCCTTGGGAGAAAAAGTGGGAGCATTTTAAATATTGTCAAAAAACTTATCTGACATGAAAAGGATACCTTGTATGAAGACATATACAGCTACAGAAGTCTTCCCATCCTCTTTTGGCAGGCTCTTATAGAAGCAGCGGTATTCGCCTGTCTCATTGGCTACAGCTTTGGAAAGTCTCAGAGTGCTGCAGAAGAGTCCATCGCCACTACAGTCGGATGTAGTGAGCCGGGTTTCAGAGCTGGTCCGGTTGTGAGGTGTGGACCACTCCAGAATTTGACGACCCCTGAGAAACAGATTAAAAAAGCCCATTAGCAGAAAATATATATACAGTATATTTGTGCAAAAATTACATTGTTTGCTATATGTTATTATTTTATGTTATTAACCCAACAAAACAGGTTGTAAACAGCCATTTTTTCAGAAAATATAAACAAAGACAAAGAGACAAAGAAACTTTGTCATGAAATGGATTAAACAACTGATGGAAAGTTTACCTGCATGTGATTTCCAGTGTATCTGAAGCATTGATTTTGATAGTCTTGTCAGTGATGTTCAAGGTTGGAGGATCAGGTACAAACCTGAGCTCTATTGCTGCAAGAATAAAACATCTCCAAGATTAAAGAAAAGCTGCTAAAATACACACGACTGATCACATAAAAATATTTAAACAGTTACTGAGTGATCTTAATGAGAACTAGGTTTTGGCTTGTTCACTTAAGTTATAGTAAATTCAAAAGAACATCACATTCATAATGATAACAATACCCGAAAAACAATATTAATGCATTTACTTTCAAAACACACTCAATCTGATGAATTTGACATCTAGAATTTATCTTGCTTTAAATAGCACTGCAAGAACTGTTATGGTGACAAAAACAAAAAGCAGCATGTGCTTTATTTGCAAAAACTGATAGCTCCATTTTCTTGTCGTTTTCAGAAACCATGTTATGCACTTCATTGAAGAGTACAACTGCGAAGTTTATGAAAGTTAATGAAATGAGCATTTTAGTTTTTGGAAATCATGTTTTCACAATGAATATTAAAGAAAAGTTTTGCAAAAACCTCTGGAGTCTTTTTTAGTTAGAGGCTTTTCTGTTTTTGCAAATGAAGATACTGTATGTACACATACTGTGAGTACCACATTCGAACACTATACAGACACATCACAACGTTGGCCATCTTGGTCACCATGTTATCAATCACAGAAAAGAAAAGCAAATAACCTTCAAAGATGACACAACATGTCTCTATTTGTAAAAAATCAACACTTAAGAATTAAATGAGCAATGAACTGAGTTCAAAATTATCTTGATCTTTTGATATTTAAGTAGTTATTATACCAAGAAAACATCCTGTACGTTTCAGAACTCCAAATGTTCTTGTTAATTTAAAAACAGCTTATATTGTAGCCAGTCTGCTAAAACAACAGCTTGTGAATGTGTCTCTCTATTACATAATACTGTGTCTAAACTGTGTCCACAGAAGAAAATGAACAACTGCTTCTTTTGTTTAGCTCCACACACAGATTCAAACTGCAGTAGGTAAATAATAAAAGGCAAACTCAGGTCTACAGAAACCAAATTATAAAGAAGCTCCAAAGACAACAAGATGCTGCGCAGAGCCAAGAAAAAAAAAGTCTTTGCACATTCTGATCTCTATATTTGGAAAAAGTGGATGAAACAAAGATACACACTGTGTCAATGAGAACTTTTCCTTTGTTCACTTAATTTGACAGACTTTTGATCAAAAAAAGATTTGACGACTAATTTCAAAAGGATTGAAACTAAAACGTTATGCTGTGCTGTTAAGTGTGAATTAACATTTTTATCATATTTTGCTTTATTTGATTTGAACTCAGTATTTATGGACTCTTAACCAAAATCACAGCAGTGGTATAAAGGATGTAGACTATCGACCAATAACAATTTGATAAATAATTTTTAAATTCTTTTTATAACATACAAACATTGCACATACTGAAACATTCATTCATTCATTTTCTTTTCGGCTTAGTCCCTTTATTAATCCGGGGTCGCCACAGCGGATTGAACCGCCAACTTATCCAGCATTTGTTTTACGCAGCGGATGCCCTTCCAGCCACAACCCATCTCTGGGAAACATACTGAAACAGCTACTAATAAATCATCTCTCTCTATGCAGCTATCTGAACAAGACTTTTTTGTGGCCAAAATCTCCATTGCTACTGGCCCATATTATTTAGTTTGGATGAGTTTTTCTTTTATTATGTTAGTTTTGGGGGGGATTAAAAATACATAAATATTATGCAATACATAATATCAAAAACAGATGTTGCCAGATTTTTGCCATTTATGTTTAACCAACTTAAAAAGAAATGTATAAATTTGAATCTAGAAAAAACATCCCAATATTTCACATTTAAACTAAACACTGGACAGAAGAATCACCAACCTCTTAGCAATAAACCACTGAGTATATGGCCATCGTATATCAAATTAACATCAAGACTAAATAAAGTTTAAAAGGTACAATATCCACATTTTACGAGCATCTTCATACATCTGCTTTCAACATGCTTAATATTAAGCCCACAATAATTTATTTAGATCCTTAACTTTATCTTATCTCCATCTCCAAATCTTAAAGCAGACCATATTCCGCCTTTTTTAACACACAAACTACAGTGGAAAAACCTGGACTTGTACAAAGTGCACCTGTAAACACACATAAAAGCCTTTCTGACAGTTTTAGCTTTTATCTCTTGATTAACAAATCCTGCTTGGAAAAAAGGTATCTGCTGCTAAAAGACAAACTGTGCTGTTCCAACACTGAAACAAATCAGTAGTTGCACCATGAATGTCCGTCCATAATCTAACCTGGTTTTACACTGGAAACAAGAGATGTAAGCGTGGCACAATGCACTGTGGTATAGAGCTCCACGATGTGGGACTCTGGGATATTTTTCCACTGGAGCTGCAAGAACAGGACAGGGGCCTGGATGTGTCAAAACAGGAAGCAGGGGCAGATGGGCTGGGGCCAGGCTAAATGGCCCCGTGTTCCAACCCTGAGAAGTGATTCCTGCTCCAGAGGAATCATGACTGGGAACACACACACAATCGTGCTAACACAGGCATTCCACTGAGACTAACTTATTCAGCTGTTTGTTTTAACATTATAATTGCCAGGCACTGAAAGCATTTGAAACAACAATGGTGGTGAAGGCTTGATTGTATCTGATGAATAAGAGAGAAGTGAGGGAAATACAAGATAAGGGCAAGAAAGAATAAGAGGAATAATAACTCTTCTTAAAGCAAAAATGCTTCACTAGGTCAAATTTAAAATTCTTAAATTCTATATAAGTGATAGAACTGACTGGAAAAGAAAGAAGTATTTTGGTGTAAATACTCTGATGAAAATCAATGAATAAAAACTTTCTTTTTATGGAGTATATTGAAAAAACTCATATTCTGGTTATTTTTACTCTACAGTTTTGCTAAACTTTTTAAAAACATTTATAAACAAGGTCTATAAATTTGCAGTAAGATCTGGTTGCCAAATACAAATAAAATATCAAAATCAAAAGTTGTATAGTTAATATTATTTACTGAACATGCGCTAACAATGTTTTTATTATGATTAACAAAAGATTTTACATGCTCATTGTTAGATAATGTTAGTTAATAATGTTAATAGTACATTAACTAATTAAACCAATTAACTGAAATTACATGACTTAGAACTTCTCTAAGCTGACTTCTTGGCTAGTAAGTAGTAACAAACAAACAAACACAAACTAGTTTGTAAAAATACTAAAACTACATCTACAAACTGTAAAGCAGTTTATATTTAGCCAGGGTTAATTTATATTTAGGCTGCCGTAATTTACCTTGCTAAACTGCATTTCCTCCCTAAATTAAAAGGTAATTCAATAGGCTACATTTTCTACAAAATAAAATAAAAAGGGGAGTAAACATCAAAGTCACAGTAATTAAAATTCAATAAAAGGTGTTCAGTAATCACACGATATTATTTAAATAACTCGCTTTTTTGCGATGAGGAAAATGAATTGGCCACCATCAATTAGTGACCAATCAACAAGGATGAAGTTAACTAAAAAGAGTTGAATATTTGTATAAAGTATAATGTGATGTTTATGTCATACCTATAACCAAGTTGACGGTGAAGAGGATGTCGACGAGTGAAAGCACATAAGATGTCTTTGCCATCGCCCGACAAAAGTGCTGGACCGACCAGACATGAAACCAAAACTCAAAAACTCCTCATAACGAATACGGGACACAGTCGTGCTCTTTAGAATTCGTCTTTAAAATCATTAATCCTGTTGAAGAACGAATGAAAAACAGAGTCTATGAAGGATAAAACTCCTTGCCGTTAGAAACAGTGACCTGTTGCGCGCCCATTGCTGGACTCGTGCACTGGCCGGACGCGTGACTGAAGTGCGCTGATGGAGAGGAAGACGAGGGAGGAGCGCATCTAACTTACTAATCAAACCCATTATCGTTCACTTAATGCTTAGAGAGGTCAAAAGTCAGCAGAATATAGACTTCCAGGACTTCGCGGAACAGGCAAAGTCACTTTAACAGATATCAATGAGGATAAGGGCCTTAATTCAATCAAAAAGTGAAGATACGCAAAATACACAAATTCCACAAAACAAACCGCCGCAAATGCAGGGTGAAAAATCATGCATGATGCAAGTTCTGGAAGAAATACTATTTTAGCATAGCATATCAATCTAGCATATAAATCTATTAATGATTTTATCTTAACAGTTGTATTGTTAATGCATTTTTACAGGTTCTAAAGAAAAGTTTCTTCAAGATTAAATGGCAATAATTTTGTACTGTTGTAAAATGATAAAAGTTCCAAAGTTTAATTTCAGATGAGCATAATCATAATATACATTAATAGTGAAAGAACATTATTCCATTGAATGAAGATAGACTGTCCTTGTGTATCAGTTAGTCAAATGAAAATGGATGAAAAGTTATTCTACAAAAAGTACATTGAAATGGAAAATGTGCATGGCATCACTGTTGTAACAGATCACCTGTCAATGTTTAATATTTAAATATAAGTTATATAATTATAATTATTATATAAATTCATATTAGTTTGCATCTTCAGACTTTCCAAATGCCAATTTAATGTAAATGAACAGCAATATTCATAAAACGTGTTGTGTACCCTTGAAGAATGGACACTGTACCACTGTACTGGGGAAAGGCCAACCTGGGGTAACAGTAGACCAGCTTCAGTCAGATGTTTGATTATTATAAAAATGCATGGTTTAATTATTTAGATTTTTTAGTAAAACAGACATGAACATCTCTAATTTACTCCCTAATCCAAACTGTGGCATGCAAGCATAAAAAATATGAATGAGGTTGTATGAATTCACAGAAAATCACCACCAATTTGTCAAAACTTAAAATTGTTGTGAATAGAGTGTAACAACATCAACCACTTTTCCATTCTGATCATTGATTCATTCATTTTCTTGTCGGCTTAGTCCCTTTATTAATCTGGGGTCACCACAACGGAATCAACCGCCAACTCATCCAGCATATCTTTTACGCAACGGATGCCCTTCCAGCTGCAACCCATACCTGGGAAACATCCATACACACACACATTCACACTCATACACTACGGACAATTTAGCCTACCCAATTCACCTATACCACATGTCTTTGGACTGTGGGGGAAACCGGAGCACCCGAAGGAAACCCACGCAACCACGGGGAGAACATGCAAACTCCACACAGAAATGCCAACTGACCCAGCCGGAGCTTGAACCAGCGACCTTTTTGCTGTGAGGCGAACGTGCTACTCACTACGCCACAGTGGCGCCCCACCATTCTGATCATTTCTTTTTAAATCTATGGCTAAAATAAACTCTGAAAATCATTCTTAATGTACTAATTACAAACATTTCTTAATTTCACATCAAAATATCTTTAAACATTCATTCTTAAATATCTTGGACAATTCTTTAAAAGTGAACAAATAAATAAATAAATTATAAATTATCAATCAATCAATCAATGACTGCTTCACATTTCATGCTGCAGTATGGGAGAGTGTAAAGTAAGCCATAAAAGTATTGTAAAATAATTGTTTAATTGTAATTGTGCAAACCACAGATGTTATTTTACTTAAATTAGAGAAATCTTATTCTCTAAATCCAGAAGAATCTTGAGGTAACCCATGGGGTTTGACAACTATAAGTGCAATTTAAAAAAACAATCTTTTCAGTCCCTCAGTCTTTATTTTGGTTTCCAATGACTGCAATCAAGGTTGAGTTTCAGAGAGGTTCAGAGACAAACAGTTGTTTTTTTTATTATTGTCATTAATCAGGACAACACAAAACTGAGAATGTGCTTACAACTACCTGCATATTTGAACTTACCTGGACTGCCTTGATTAACTTTAAAAAAGCAAAAAAACAGTACATTGTGGCTTGTGTGTAAACTACTAGCAGATTAATTTTGCAGAGGAAGACACTTTGACCATTCCATTGTCTGTAAACAATCTGAGTGGCCATGTTTCCTGTACTATAAAGCGTTACAAGACCGCAGTAATTACCAGTACTTCTTTTCCCTCCTCTCTGGAGGTAAAGAGGTTGGCGGAGTACCGGTAACCTCCCTTGTTTTTCCAGCAAGCCGAGATATAGAATGTCCCAGAGAAGCTGCCAGTGGGACATGGGTGGATCCAAAGGATAAAACTGGAAACTGGGGGGGGTCTCGCTTTTGTTGTGTAACAGTAAGTCGTATGACACAGG
>CAIGQQ010036102.1:0-16261 GCA_903798035.1 Danio albolineatus
GTCGCGACATAAATTGGGGGCTCATCTTTTGGGTTGTGAGAAAAAAAAGGGATTAGTTTTTGTATTTTGCTTTTTTGCAGAAACTGAAATGTATTGACTGTGGAATTATCAGATTTTTCAACTAACTGACTTGTGATTGTGGGTGGAGGGTAAGTCTTTCTTTTTGTCTTTAAGCCATTTGAAGTTGCTTTGACACAATCTACATTGTAAAAGTGCTATAGACATAAAGATGAATGAGTTGAATTGTATTGGGAAAAATAATTCAGATGGAGTTTGACTTGATTTTTTTTTACAGGGACTCTGAATGCAGTGTCTTGTATGTTTCCATCTTTAGCTCAACCCAGTAGTGCGGTGACCACATCAGAACCAGTGTTGGCAATAAATTCGAAGGAACTGGATTTGGAAGTTAAACTGGCAGAGACTGAGAATAAAAGCTTAGGCAAAGGGAGCTGGTGCTGGAAATAGAGAGAGAGAGCGGGTCCGAAGAGGCTATTGTCTGTCTCAACAGGTCAGGGTTTCTCCGGTAAGTTCTCCTACCTCTCCATCAGCTCAGCTACTCAGTGGCTCTGCACTAGCCTTATCCAGCCCTGCTTCCGTAACTGATTCTGTGAGTTTGCAAGCATTTGATGTGAGGAAACATTAATTTAATTCCACTATTTAGAGATGCAGAAGTATACAGCTATTTCACAGTGTTTGAGCGTGTGACAGCTACATTGCAGTGGCTGAAAGAGATGTGGACTCTTCTGCTGCAATGTAAGTCAATTGGCAAAGCACAGAAGGTGTGCTCCGCGTCGCCAGTGGAAGACTCTTGTTTGTGATGTTGTTAAACACAATGTCTAGGGATGCACCGATACCACTTTTTTACAAACCGATACGAGTACGAGTATTTTAATTTGTGTTCTTGCCGATACCGAGTACCGATACCGATACTTAATAGATTTGGTTTCAATAAATGTGCAATTCATTTGAAAGGAGTTTTTTGCTTGTAGCAAGGATAAGCACAACAATCTTTAACAGAAAGATGTTCCCAGCCAAAAATATACACAGACCTTATCTATTAACGATTAACCATGGACATTTAAAAGAGGAGTTATCCTTGAGCTGACACGCGTCCACGACTTCACACATTACACAAAGTGTGTGCAGTGTAAGTTACCTTATGCAGTCACTCTCTTGACATGAGTCCATGGGTTAGGTAATCAAAAAGTAGGCTGCTTGATGTTTAAATATGGGTGGGTCGCGGGTAGATAAGATCAATAGTCATAAATAAATATACTCCTAATTTGAAAAATCGCGACCAACATCTCACAATGTTTCTGAGTTTCTCTTCTGACCGAGTTCATTCTTCCGATGTAATCTGGTATACTTTCAGTGCTGCGAATAGGGAATTGAAACAGAAACTGACAGGCGCAATGGATCATTTTTTAAGACACACTTATTGCACTGGTGCGCAATAATTTTTTTCTTAGATGCACCAGAACAAAAGTTTTACATTCTATACAATATATATATATATATACATATATATATATATATATATATATATATATATATATATATATATATAAAGATAAACAAGGCTATCATAAAAATCCTTGTATAACAAAAACTTCGATTGTAACATAAAATAAAGTGCCATAAAAACCTAAAGCGCACAATCTGTTGCATTTACAAGTAAATCTAAATATTATACTCGACCTATGCCTATGGATAGAGCACTATATATTTATAAATTACATTGATTAAACCAAATAACTATATTGAACTAAATTACGCTATATAATCTTTTTTTATTATTAACACTGATTTAGCAATCCTGCGCCACTGACAAGCCAACCGCAGAAAAAACAAAGCAATTAGCGCGGCAGCCGCAGTTATCACTTTTCCTGAAGTTCAGCTCTTCTTTTTTGCCATTAATTATTATGAGTTTAAAGTTAAAAACATCAATAATGTATACCTTCAAGAGTGTAGGCCTATGCTATGTGTGTGCGTGTGTGTTTTCCACCAATTGTGTGTCCAGTCTTTAATCACTGAAGCCGCTCTCTTGCAAAACTGAAAGTTGCTTCGTCTGTCTGGAAATATTTCGGCTTTTAATCATATGAAAAGCTCATTTAGATGAGCCAATGTTCAAAAAATGCAGTAAAGTAACGGTGACGTGCGGCCACACATCGAATCTGAGGTCTGATCTCATCTCTCTCTCTCGATATCATCCAGACATCGTTACATAGATGCCACACAAGCAACAAGTCGCAAAACTGAGGCTGGTACCAGCCGACAGTTAGAATAGCTAAAGCCTTTGCGAAATCTGTCAAAAAAACAGCGCTGAAATGAACAGGCATAAATGTCTTTGAGCCAAAAAGTCTTTCTAGGATATCTGTAAAAACACAATCAGAGCCAGTGTTATGTAGAAGTTGTGTAGCCTAATAATTGTATTAATTCTAATAAAATTAAAACCAAAATACAATTAATTGCATTTTTTATTTGCTAGAAATTATATGGAAAGAAAAAAATGAAAGGGTGGCTAGTTTGTATTAATGTGTTTTAATATTAATATAAATATGCTTAGTCTATTTAAAAACGGCTACACGCTGCCAATATGCCAGCCATTCATGAAATATTATATTACTGTGTATTGGGTTATACTGTATATTTTACAATAAAACCTAAATGAAGCATGTCTCGCTGTCATTTAAAACATCCAATTCATAACACACCAGAGCTGTAGGCCTTATAGTCTATGCAGTGTGTAAACATTACGGAGGTGTTGGTCTGTGAAGGAGATTATGTTACCCGATGGCCTATATCACTGGAGTGATTTTAAAAATAAAATACATTTTTAAAAAGCAACAACACTCAAATCAGCAACAAATAAATCTGGTCCCCTGAAGTTCAGCACTTGGTGCTGTGGTGTTGCTGGTGGTGAGGGAGAGAGAGAGAGAAAGAGAGAGAGAGAGATTGCCAGTATCAAGATAACGCAAGATCATATAGTTATAAATATTCCATTAACGAAACTTATAGAAATATTTAGACATTTACATGAAGTGTTTATTGAGATTGTGTGATCTGTATAGGCTGTCTGATCTTTACAGAAGCTATAAATTGACAGGTGCGCGTTTACCGCAGAGAAGTTCAGCTCTGACGAGGCGCTTTTATTTAGCCTGTAGTCTTTAGATTTTGTACATAATGTTCCGTTACTTAAAATTTCTTTTATTTTTTTATTAATAGTTTATATATAAAACGAGGGGCGCCACGTTGGCGTAGTGAGTAGCAAGTTCGCCTCACAGCAAGAAGGTCGCTGGTTCGAGCCCCAGCTGGGTCAGTTGGCATTTCTTCGTGGAGTTTGCATGTTCTCCCCGTGGTTGCGTGGGTTTTCTCCGGGTGCTCCGGTTTCCCCCACAAGTCCAAAGACATGTGGTATAGGTGAATTGGGTAGGCTAAATTGTCCGTAGTGTATGAGTGGGAATGTGTGTGTATGGATGTTTCCCAGAGATGGGTTGCGGCTGGAAGGGCTGCGTTTCCGCTGCGTAAAAAATGTGCTGGATAAGTTGGCGGTTGATTCTGCTGTGGCGACCCCGGATTAATAAAGGGACTAAGCGGACAAGATAATGAATGAATGAATGAATGAATATAAAACGAGTGCTAGTATGTTTAGCTGTTATCATTATGCAAGGATCATATTTCATATTTCCTTTATTCTTCAGTAGCCTATAGATTCGTTGATAAAGTATTTTATAAACAGAATGTTTATACGGACTAAGCTATTAATATATAATACATTAGTTAATACATTAAGATATTGAAGTCAGGTAGGACAACAAATCACATCTATGTAGGCCTAGTGAATAACTGTTGAGTGGTATCGATGCATGGTATCGGCATTTCATGTACGATACGAGTATTTTACCCAAGTATCGACCCGATACTGGTATTGGTATCTGTGCATCCCTAAGAATGTCCTCTGTGCATATTCAGTTCGATTCAAGTCATTTTTATTTATAAAGTGCTTTTATAATGTAGATTGTGTCAAAGCTGCTTAACATAGAGCTAGTGCCGGAGGTATACAGACAAAAATTTAGAGCTCACAAGAAAACAGACTGACAAACATTTGTAGAATCTGTAAGGGATAAACTTTATTTGATAAATGGTGTGTTACAAATAAAACCACAACTTTTGATAAATTGAAAGAACAGGTTTTATTAGAGGATTTTGAGAGCTCCGAGTGTCCGAGAACCTTGTAAATAATTTAAAAAATGAACAAAAAGTGGTGTCTCTTTCCTCAGCTGCTGTTATGGCAGACGAGCTTGTGTTTACATACAGAACAGGTTTCTCTCCTGTGGTCAATGGTTGTGATAGGGCTGCTGTTCAGGGTCCCGAAGTACAAGTCAGAGGGTGGACTAAAGGCTGATTTACTTCTGCATCAAGCGTATGCATATGGTCTGGCGTAGCCTTGTAACTACACGTCGCAACGAAGTGCAGTGCAAGCTCTGTGATTGGTCAGCTTGGTAGCGCTGACGAGTGTGGGTGAGACCGAGAGCTTTGCGAAGCGAGTGTTTACAAGTGTCGAGTCCTGTGAAGGAGCTCTAGGTGGGACGTTTTGTTTTGTGTTAACCACGTCTGCAAGTTCCTGCTCAAAATATGATTGAGTTTGAGCCACTAGTACATTAAAGGGGTGGTCCACAATGTTTTTTTTTTCAGCTTTGTGTTTATGGGGTACAAAACAATGTGTGTTAATAATTTTCACATATCTTACCTTCATTTTATACAGCTACTGAGCTAACATGGAAATGACCATCATATTTTCTGGTTCCTCCTATAAGGCCTGCCCTCAAAGGGCTCTGATTAGTCAGCTAACCTAATGTGTTGTGATTGGCGGATCGGCTTCATCCTCTCTTGCGTGCTGTCGGTCCGACTGTTATGGCCATTTTAGCATTGAGCCGTACTTTATTTATGGATAGTCCGAACAAAGGTTTAAAGCAGGGCTATTCAATTAGTTTGTCATGGGGGGCCAGTTCATGAAAAGCATCTTAAACGAAGGGCCAGAAAGGTATGACTTGCAATATGAGTGAGGACACAACTGCATGCATTTTTGCTCCTTAAGACACCCACGTTGGCTTTTTCAACATTAAAATGTTAATATGTTGTATTTTGAAACTACATAACATCACTGCATTGAACAACGTGGCTTTTTGACAAACATTCAAATGTTGTATTTCAAAGCACAACAAAGGCAGTGCATTGCTGAAGTAGGCTTTGTCTACGTTTAAACACATTCATTTGTTTTGAACTGCATAACAATTATGGATGCAAGGGTTATAGATTTTGGCTGCATGATTATAGTCTGAAGAATAATCATGGTTTCACGGTTATCACGTCTAATGTAAATTTAAGCTTTATATTAGGTAGGCCTAAGTATTTAGATTACAATATGCACCTTTGAGGTTCCACTGTGGACTCTCTGGGTACAAATATGTACCTTTTGAAAAGGTACTGCCCCAGTAACAGCTTTATTTCTGAGAGTGTACATACACAATCGTTTTAATAATAATTTGTCAAACATATCTCTTATTTACATTGCACTGAAATCCGCGCACAAGTTTGTTTCTCTAATGTGCGCGCGCAAGCAGAGCAACGCGCTCGTGGCTTTCCGTGCGCACATTAGAGAAACAAACTTGTGCGCGGAAAGGACGTGATATTAAAATGACCCTCCGCTGTAGTTAATTCAGTGTGCGTGTGTATTGGCCTTGGTGTACAAGCTCGGAACTTTAAACTAACGCACAGATGGCATAACTTAGTTTAATTGCAGCAGTTTCGTTCCATGCAAAAGAAACACGTAATTGAGAAGCCTTTACGATTAATTGACCGTGACGAACTAAAGCGCAGTGAAATTGGTGAATCGTTACATCCCTAACAATGATATCAGTGCATTGTACAAAAGGCCTTTTCTACAAACATATCCAAATGTTTTCGGCTGCCCCGCTCCACTCACCTAATGTCAGGTGACTCACACTCTGCGCAGCTTTCAACTGCAGCTTGTGCTGTGTTGAACAGACACATGGCACTTCATAACTATAGCGGCCGTTTTTCGACTAAACTAAATTTATTTCTGATGTCTTGGTCACACTAATTGGAGGGCCAGAACAAATTGCTTTGGGGGCCGGATTCGGCCCGAGGGCCGCCAATTGAATAGCCCTGGTTTAAAGGGTCACGAAACACCAAAACACATTTTTTGAGCTGTTGACAGTCATATATGTGTCCCACGCTGCTTTAAACGCTATTAGGATATACTTCACTCTTTTTAAATATAAAGAGTGAACATTGGTTGTTTTTGCGTTATTTCGCAGTAGGGGGGTGTCGGGGTGTTGTGTTTTACCAGCGGCTGATTGGTGGCATTTTGCAACTGGCTGGTGGGTCATGTGTCCTACCAATGGCTAGTTGGTAGCTGTTAAAATTGGCTGGTGGGTCATGTGTCCTACAAGGGGCTGACTAGTGGCAGTTAACAACTGGCTGCTGGGTCATGTGTCCTACAAGGGGCTGACTAGTAGCAGTTAACAACTGGCCGGTGGGTCATGGCTCCTACAAGGGGCTGACTTGTAGCAGTTAACAACTGACTGGTGGTTCAGGTGTCCTACCAGTGGCTGCTTGGTGGCCATTAACAACTAACTGGTGGGTCAGGTATCATACAAGTGGCTGGTTGGTGGCTGTAAACAACTGGCTGGTGGGTCAGATGTCCTACCAGTGGCTGCTTGGTGGCCATTAGCAACTGGCTGGAGGGTCAGATGTCCTACCAGTGGCTGCTTAGTGGCCATTAGCAACTGGCTGGAGGGTCAGGTGTAGGGCTGGGTATCGAGTTCGATACTTTTTAAGCACCGACCAAATCGTCTCGATACTATCGAGTATCGAAAAAACAATTTCCGTTCGGTACCAAGTTTCGATACCCAAGGGTATAATCTTGTCAATGTCAGTGAGCTAAAAAACCTGCGGCATCCTAAACGTGCCCGGATCAAATGCTGGTGAATGGCTGCTGCGAGGCTGTCTCAATAGTTTATGGCGGTTACACCCACTCGCCCAGAGCTTGTCAAATGTGAGGCTGTAATGCGTACACTACACTTTAAAGCATACCATAAATTTAACGAAAACGATGTTTAAGCGATCAAAAGTATGGCTACATTATGCAAAGATTGACCACAACAGCGTGCGATGCAATATCTGTAAAAAAAAAAGTTATCGCGACCAAGACTGGCAACACGTCAAATATGATAAAACACCTCGCAGTACACGGAATTTATTTACGAACAGAAAGTTGCTCTGTGTTTGACTGCAAGAAGATCACGCCAGCACAGTCTTCATCATCATCATCCTCTCAGTATTTTCCTGACTCCAACAATGTGTCCAGCACAAGCGTCATCCTCCGTGACTGATGAGGATAACTGCGCGATAACTGGGGCTCCGAAATGTAAACAGACATACAAGATTCGTTAACTTCTAGCACTTCTTGCTTGTGTACTGTTAAAGTTAAGTTTGTGCGGAGTAAATTTATGTGTCAGACTTTATTTGATTCTGTGATGTGTACATTTCTTTTTTTTTATTACTTTATTTTAAGCTTTTTATATTTATATATATATACACACACAAAACAAGAACAAACATTGGCTCATGTTTTAGACATAGAAAAGACAATACAAAAGAAATAAAAAAGAACAGACAAGAAAAGAAAAAAAAAACATCATAGTCACAAAACAGTGGCGCCACAGTGGCCTAGTGGGTAGCACGATCGCCTCACAGCAAGAAGGTCGCTGGTCCAAGCCTCGGCTGGGTCAGTTGGCATTTCTGTGTGGAGTTTGCATGTTCTCCCCATGGTTGCGTGGGTTTCCTCTGGGTGCTCCGGTTTCCCCCACAGTCCAAAGACATGTGGTATAGGTGAATTGGGTGAGCTAAATTGTCTATAGTGTGTGTTTGTGAGTGAGTGTGTATGGATGTTTCCCAGAGATGGGTTGCAGCTGGAAGGGCATCCGCTGCGTAAAACAAATGCTGGATAAGTTGGCGGTTCATTCCGCTGTGGCAACCCCGGATTAATAAAGGGACTGAGCCGAAAAGAAAATGAATGAAGAAAATGAATGAATAGTCACAAAACATGCAATCTAAACTAGAGAAGGTAACTTAAACCTCAGAGGGGTCACTGTATTGTTCCTGAGATTTGTCAAATCAAGAAATTGACCCCAAGTAGCCAGAATTTTTTTTTGTGGAGCTAGTCCGTAAGAATCTTTCCATCTGAATAACAGATATCATGTCAGAAATCCAGTTCTGGAATGAAGGGGGCGAAGGTGATTTCAAATTGTGAAGCACAAGTCTTTAAGCCACCATCATGCCTTGCATTAGACTCTTGCACTGTTTCAGGGAAAAAAAGATGTGTTTTGTGAAAGGCCAAAGATAGCAGGTTCAGCATCGGGCAGAAAAGATGTACTATAAGCCTTGGAGTACCATTCAAATATGCTGGTCCAGAATCTGTTCAGTAAGGGACAGAGCCAAAAGGCACAAGCAACCGTGTCTTCTGCTGTCTTGCATCTATCGCACATTAGTAAGACAGTAGGAAAGATTTTATGGAGCTTGGCTTTAGTGTAGTGTAGATGATGTATGACCTTGAATTAAATCAGTTGGTGTCTGCTGTTTACTTAGCATGACTGAATTGAAGTCAGACAATTGTCCCTTGTGTCTGCAGAGAGTTCGATTCCCAAATCTTTTCCCAGGCAACTTTAAATCTCATAAAGGAGACTGTAACACAACTTTCAAATAAACACAAAATTAGAAATAAGATGTCTAGAATCAAGGGGGTTCGTAAAGATATAATAAAACACAGGTTTTTCTGGGTAGAGTTCAAAATTAGGAAATTTTGACTTCACAAAGTGCCTGATTTGCTAATAGTGATAAAAATGTGTATGAGGGGGGGTCAAATTTTTCCCTTAATTGATTGAAGGATGCAAAACGCCCCTCTACATAAAGATCTTTGATAGAACACAGACCGTTTTCCTTCCAAATAAAACAAGTTTTATCAGTCCATGCCGGTAAGAATGAATGATTCTGACAGATCGGTGCATATACAGAGGTCTCTGGTAGGGTTAGAGCTTTACCTTTTTTTGGTTAAAAATTCTTACTGAGTTTTTCAACAAAAAGCTCTGTCAGGGTTCTGCCACTCCTGTCTTGTTAATTCTTGTCTTGGTGGCAGAGTCCAGACACTAGCTCTGTCTAGTCCTGTGTGTTTTCATTGTGTCTATGTATGAGTGCCGATTGTGGGCGCGCTCGGACCTTGTGCGCTTCTGTTTGATACGGGCACGTGGGGTCTGGGCGTGTTCGCGATTGCACGCTCTCGTCCTTGTATTTGTTCTGTCGGCGTCGCGCTGCTTCATCCTCAGCGTCTCCGTCTTGTGGGTTCCGGTTTGGGATGGCGCTGGGATGAAGCATCCGTGCTGCATATGTTTGAGCGCACGGTAAGATGTTTTCATTTTATCGTGTGCTTGTGTCTTGCGTTCAATCCTCTGTTTTTGTGTTTAGCACATGGTGTGTGTGTTTACATACGCCGCGTGCTTATGTCGTCATGTGAGCACGCAGTTAATGAGGGCATGGCTTGTGTTGTCATGTGCTCTCCCATCTGTTGTCTAGCCCCACCCTCCTTGTTAACCCATTATAAGTCTATTATGTTCACCTGTTTGTTTGTTAATTATTTCTGCTTTTAATTCTCCTCATGTCTGCTGTCCTGTGCCAGTTCGTTGTCGATCATCGACGTTGATACCCTTGTCCTGTCTTGCTCTCCAGTCCAGATCCTAGTCAACCAGCCCAGTCTAGTTTGTTTGTTTATTTTTTTGATTAATGTTTTCCCCCTCGGGGTTGTTTATTTTGATGTTTGTTTTATTTTGCTGTTAATAAATACCCTTTTGTTATGCAGTCCTCGCTCCTTTTCCCCAACCTGAACCCTGACAAGCTTAGTTTATTTAAAACTTTAGGCTTGTCCAGCATAGAGAACAACATCGCTGTCAGGGAGGCCCCTAAAGCTAAATTGGCCTCCACTTGCACCCATAGAGGGGTGTCTGCTGCAGAGTTAACTGGTGCGTCCTTTAGCCAGAACATTAAAGCTCTGACGTTGGCGGCCCAGTAATAATGCTTAAATATCGGCATACCCAAGCCTTCTGCAGACCTAGGCTTTTGAAGATGAATTTTTGAGATTCTGTGTGTTTTATAGTTCCAAATATAAGACATTATTATAGAATCCAACTGCAGTAAGGAAAATAGCTAGATTTTGACAAAGACACAAAAATCTAGGGAGAGAAACCATTTTAATTAAATTTATGCGACCAATCATAGGCAGGGGTAAAATCTTCCAATTATTAATATTATTTGTAAGTTTTGAAAAAAATTCTACAAAGTTTAATTTGAATATTAATTTTAAGTCTTTAGGCATTGTAAGCCCAAGATAAGTGAAATTATCATTAACTATCTTAAATGGAATGTTTTCTAGGAAGTCAGGGTCATAAATGTCAGAAAGGGGCATGAAAATACTTTTGCACAGATTGATTGTATATCCTGATCTTCTTCCAAAAGAGGTAATTAAATTCAGAAGAGTTTGAACTAAGTGCTCAGAGTTTGGCAGATACAGTACAATGTCATCTGCATAAAGGCTAATGAGAACCTCTCTGTTCCCCACCTGAAGGCCTGTGACATCTATATGACGTCTTATACTTAGTGCAAGGGGCTCAATCGCAACAGCGAAAAGGGTAGGAGAGAGAAGGCAGCCCTGTTGTACTGATCGGCATAAAGGGAATTTATGTTAGTTTGCCTGAATCTGTATTTAGGCGTATATCATTAATTATCTTTATAAGGGTGCTCTCTGTACTGTAATGTGCTCTGAAACCAGATTGAAAATTGTCTAAACACCCTTTGAAGTTTAAGAACTTGTTAATCTGGTTAAAAACAACTTTTTCAATGATTTTGCCAATGAAAGGGAGATTTGAGATTGGCCTGTAGTTGCTCAGTAGGGTGTTATCCAGGTTGCTCTTTTTCAAGAGGGGTTTAACTACTGCAGTTTTAAGTGAGTTTGGAAAAATCCCTGAGAGAAGTGAAGCATTCACCACTTTTAGAAGATCCATTTCTAGACAGTTAAACAGTTTTGAAGAATGATGTGGGGAGCGTGTCAAGACCGCAGGTTGATGTTCTCATAATTTGCACAATCTCTTCTAAGATTTTACCATCAATTTCCATGAAATCAGACATAATGCCTGATTTCTTAAGTTGTGGTTGAGCTTGTCTGACGTCGACACAACTTGGCTGATTGGATGAGCTGATTGCCTTTCTGATATTATTGATCTTATCAGTAAAGAAATGAGCAAACTCATTACATTTGCTTTCAGAGAGTAGTTCACTAGGAATCCTACTGGGGGGTTTGTGAGTCTCTCTACCATTGCAAAGAGGGTACGAGTGCTTTCTATGTTGCTGTTTATAAGGCTTGAGAAGAAAGTCTGCCTAGCAGTGTTTAGTTCCATATTAAAAGCATGTAGACTTCTTTTTATAGATACTGTAATGGACTACTAGTTTTGTCTTCCTCCACATATGCTCAGCTGACTTTAACAGGAGCAATGTCATCTATGACATTTTTAACTTTAGAGTTAAACAAATCAAGGAGAGAATCGACAGAGTCTGCAGATATGCTTGGTGTTAGTGATATGGCCTTCATGAACTGCTCACTAGTGTTCTCATTTATGCATCTCTTTCTGACAGGGACAGATCTGTCTTCAATGGCTGGAGTGATCAATACATCAAAATAAAAAATACAGAAATGATCAGATAGTGCCACATCCTTAACAACAGTCGATGAAATGTGTAAATCCTTAGTTATAAGTAGATCAAGAGTGTGTCCACGATTGTGTGTGGGTCCTTGAACATGCTCAGTCAGATCAAAAGTGTTAAAAACAGTCATAAGTTCTTTTGTAGCATTGATTTCTGGATTATCAATGTGAATATTAAAATCCCCAGCAATAGTAAAACAGTCAAATTCAGAGGTTACTATTGATTACAGCTCTGTAAAATCATCAATAGAAGTTGGAGAATATTTTGGAGGTCTGTAGATAATGATCAGTAAAATGTGTGGAGCACCCTTTAGTGCTATACTCAGATATTCAAAGGACAAATAATCACCAAATGACACTTGTTTACACTCATAAACATCTTTAAACAGAGCAGCTATGCCTCCACCTCTCCTATTAGCTCTGCAAACACTCAAATAATCAAAGTTTAAAGGAGCTGCTTCATTAAGAACTGCTGCGCTACAACTATCATCAAGCCAAGTTTCATTTAAAAGCATAAAATCAAGGCAATTTGTGCTGATAAAATCATTGATTAAAAGTGACTTATTGTTAAGTGATCGGGTGTTTAGAAGTGCTAACTTAACTGTTTTTTTTCCCCCCACTTTATTTATAGAAATTTTCAAACATTTTACAAATATCACACATTTTAGAATATTATAACAAGAATCTAAATGATTGTGACAATTATTGACCCCCAAATATATATGTATATTAATATATATACAATTGTTTATACACCAAACTAAAAGCCTGGTCATGAGGTCACATGAGATGTTACATAGCAGAAAAAAAAAAGTACAAATTACCTATCATCCAGTACGCAGGGAGTATACGTTTCCATATATTCAAGGAGACAACCCCAAATTTTATAAAAGTTTTTGGAAGAACCCTTCAGACAGTATCTAATCTGTTCCAGTTTTATAAATTGAAAAACGTCATTAATCCACATGGAGTGACTAGGTGAAGCAGATGACTTCCAAACCTTGATATTATTTTGTGCTGTGTGCTATGCCACGATTTTCATATCTTGTGCGCTTGATGGTCAAACAAACCATGATGGTCAAACAAATCAAAACATTCTTTTCACCCCGACGCAATTTAATAGGGCAATATAAAGGCTACAGAACTTAATTCTTATATTTGCTTTATTTTTGCAGCCTAGGGCTATACTTTTCACCATGGATTGTATCTTTTCTATAAAATCATATTGCTAAGAAAACTAAAACAAACCAACAAAATTATAACTTAATTGAACACCCTTCACATAAGGTACAGTACACTTATACACGCACACGTCCTCTTGTGAAAAGGCAAAGCTGAAAATCTATGGTTAAAGCGCCACCCAGCGGCCAAAAGCTGTTGGCGCACTTATTTTTCTGCTGTTATCATAATGTCATAGAACTTTATTGTCAGTCATGATTTTACTATGATCATGATTACTAAATTGCTTAAACGAACATTTATTTATTGTTATTTTATTATTATGCTTTAAACAACATATAATAAACAAAATAATGCCAGGGTGATTGAAAGTAAATAATAACAACAGCACAAAAAATAAATAAAACAAAGACAAAAAAAAACAAGAGTATAAATAACTATAATTGTACATTTCCTAAAGAAAATGTGAGTGGGGTTTGCGTGGCAAATCGATGGGGTAAAATGCACCACTGTACTGTTGCTAGGGTATTTGTATTGGTTGCTAGGCTGAATCAATAGAACCCAAATCCTGTCTTTCTCTAGAGGTCAAATGCAGACATAAGGCTTGTCACTGTGGTTTTGTGGCTGTTTAAGTGCTATAAATAGCTGCTAAGTAGTGTGTACAATTATTTATATCACTAATTAATCCCAGATTGATCAAGTCAATTCAGCCTAAGTGGTGAAAATAATCTTAAATACTTTTTAAAAAAATGCCTTTAAAGTTGTTTTGATTAACTTCTTTGTAATGCATATTATGAATCAAATATGTTTTGATACTAAGTATACTTACTAATATTAAGTAGTAACATAATTTTTTCTTTTTTTGCAGAAAGACAAATAAAATAAATATGTATTCATAAAGTGTTGGCTTTTGCTACAAATTTACCGGTGCAACTAAATTGAATAAATTGGATATTTTTGTTATTAATTATTTATGATGACATAGTAAAGAGACTTGGATTCAGGATAAAACGTAATTTTTTTTACAAAATCAACTCCAAAACAAAATCATGTTAACTTAGGGATGACATAAGTGAGGATTCAAATGCAGTTTATAAACCAAGTAGGGCTGCATAAATTTCATTTTTGTAATTCCTACAATTGTACATTGCATCTGTGTAAAATTTAAAAAAACAATCTACTAGCATTGATAAACGCATAAAAAAGATACAATTGAAATTAACAGTGTTTTCTTACTCCAAAAGTATTCAGGTAATAATAAAAGTAATTCAGTACAATTAATTATCATTAAAATTTCTAAATGGTACAAACTTTTTTCTGAATGCTTTTTAAAATAATTATACAGTCACAAGCCTCAAAAACACATGCAAACGATAAATTTTAATACAATGTTGCATATCCTGTGATGTGACTATTGTGAATGATCACATTGCAATAATGATGCTGACGTGTATTGTGCAGCTCTATCAGGCAGGGTCAAAATCATGAGCAAAAAGTATTGTCTGGTAATCCACAAACTGATAAATTCAGCAGTTTCTGATGTGTGAGTCATGAATAGAGCAGATGATAGAAAGCAGGTAAAACAGCAATCAAGGAAATTGTCCTGGTGAAGTGTATCATCTGTAGAGGTTCAAAACTTTATGTGGAAGAGTCCCATCTAGTAGAGGTTGTGCATACCCCAGCTGGTGATCATAACAGCTACATTCACTGTGGGGGAAAATAAACGTACCACTTTAAAATACGGGACACATAGTTAATGTTAGTTAATGTTTTTACTAACATGAACAAGCTATGCATTAATGATACATATATTTGTTAAAGTTTGTAAATACATTAACTAACATTAATTACATGCCCCGTATTGTAAAGTGATACCAAAAAAGAAGTTTATCAGGTGGATTGGCTGAGGAAGCATAGGGTCTGGAGAAGAGAATGAGAAAAGGTAGAAGAGGGAGAAAAAGCTGTAACAGATCTTTCTGAAGTGTGATGGCTAGGTAAACGAACAACACCAAACAAACAACAAAACAAACACACATTGTTCATCAAACATTAAAAAAAAATCTTTGCCATTTTTCATCCCAAAATGGGCAAGGTTGTTTAAAAATATGTCATTGCCCAAAGGGGTCAAATGAACTCCATCACGTAAAAATGGCCAGGACCTTTACCCAGACAGCACACATACATTGGGCCGATGTCGTGCCGATTTTCAAAATTCCATCGGAGCGATGTCGCTCAGGGAGCGTTTGCTAATTGGCAATATGTCGCCGCGACATCGGCATATGATCAGAAAATGCTGTCCGGCCGACGTTGGGACGACGCGACCGGAAATACCGGGAGAGCGGTTCACCGGCGCTTTGCTCATACTCATGGACCACCAGCTGCAGCTGCTGCTGGTTTATAATGAAAAACACACACCACTCTCAATAACAGTTGAAGATTTATTAATGTTTACACAAACAGATTAACATACTTTTATCACACAGAACCATGCTTTACGACGTTTAAAACAAACTCAACCAGTTTTACTACACTGTAAAAAATAATACCCCATATCTACTCAATACAATTGAGCTAACAGATTACAAGCAATATTATTAATTAAATTTAACATATATGGATTGAGTAACAATTAATTAAATTAGCTTATTTAAAATTAGTCATTTAAAATGAGTAACCATAAACAGTACTTAAAGAAATCAGCAAATTTTCAATAAAAATATTAATTTAATTGAACAGAAAAACCAACACAATGTTAATGAAAACTACTCTATGTTTTTATTTTGATTTGACATAAAATGTGTGGAGCCTGTTCATCAGCTCTAGAAAATAATACGCTATATCTACGCAATAAAATTAAGGTAACAGATTACAAGCAATATTATTAAATAAATTCAACAAGTATGGATTGAGTAAAATTTAATTAAATTTAGCTCAAATTAGTGGAGCCTGTTCAGCAGTGTGGAGCCACAAAACAGATGAACAACAATCTCATAATAGACAATACGTCATATAATGCACAATAAAAAATGTACATTCAAACAAATTGATAATCTTAACAAGGACTTTGCTAATGTTTTTTTACACAGCAACTGGACATTAAACAATAACAGTAAACTGGAAGTGAAATTTATGTGATTTAATGCATGAAAGGTATTAATTGCCAGAATAGTGCAGATTTCAAGAGTTCACACTTAGCTGATGATTGATAATAAAGCTTGTTTGGCATGCTGTCCCGGGAGAGAGCCCTGAGC
>CAIGQQ010036110.1:0-36481 GCA_903798035.1 Danio albolineatus
CACAAACATGCACACATACATACACAAAAATACATCCACAAACACATACACAATCACACACGCCTTTACATATACACACACGCACACATATACATACCCACACATACACATGCAAACCCACGCGTACACATATAGCTACACAAAGACACACACGCATATACATACACAAACATGCACACATACACAAAAATTCATACACATATAGATACACAAAGACACATACACAAACATACTTACATGAACACACACACATATACATACAGAAACATACATATACATACAAAAACACAAACACATACACGCACACTGTCTTACACACAAACAAACACACACTGAGACTCACAAAGATGTCTCAGTTGGTCAGAGACTGTGAAACAGAGGAACAGCTGATGAATCTAGGACATCTTATCGCATGCCAAAAACAAAAGAGGTTTTTGTGAAAGTGTTTCTCAATCTTTTATGTCCCGCAGGTTTGTTACAGATGCAGTTGATTCTGCACTACGATGAGACGTACCGAGAGGTCAAGTACGGCACCTTAGGGCTGGAGGACATCGACAATAAAATGCTTATGGGGATCAACGTCACGCCTATCGTCGGCCTGCTCTACACACCGGTGCTCATTAGGTAGAAAACTGACCATTTATGTATTTCTGCTTACGTTATTTCCCTCTGCTCATTTAGCTGGTTTGTTCGTCACCCACCGCCACAATTATTAGCAGCACTTTCTCATCTAATGCTTGAGCGGTAATGGGCATCAAAGGTCTTTTCACAGCCTTTCTGTAAACCAGAAATGACTTGATAATGATAACTGCGGTCCAGTTTGCCCACTCGTTCCTCCTTGCTTTTTTTCTGATTAAATAAAATGATTCTCAATTTCTTCCTCAGGTTTCTGGGCACTAAATGGATGATGTTTCTGGCGTCAGGCATCTATGCTCTGTTTGTTTCAACCAATTACTGGGAGCGATATTACACTCTTGTGCCGTCAGCGGTGGCCATCGGTGTCGTCATCGTTCCACTTTGGGCGTCAATGGGAAACTACATTACTAGGTGAGGGGCCTCGGTTTATTGGGTGTGCCATAGGGTTGTTCTAATACCGATAATAGTATCAGAAATACTAACCGATATTGCAGAAATTCTGGCATTGGTAGAGTTTTTTTTACTTATACAATGTTCTGCCATGATATGGAAGTCTATTGGGTGTGCCATAAGGTTGTTCTGATACCGATACTACTATTAGAAATACTCACCCATACTGGAAAAATTCTGGCAATGGTAAAGGGCTTTTTTTTTACTAATACAATGTTCTGTTATGATGGAAGTGTATTGGGTGTGCCATAGGGTTGTTCTGATACCGATACTAGTATTGGAAATACTCACCCATACTGCAAAAATTCTGGCATTTGTAGAGTTTGTTTATTACAAATACATTGTTTTGCCATGATGGAAGTCTATTGGGTGTGTCATAGGGTTGTTCCGATACTGATACTAGTATTGGAAATATTCTGCGATACTGCAAACATGCTGGCATCGGTAGAGATCTTTTTTACTAATACAATGTTCTGTCATGATGGAAGTCTATTGAGTGTGCCATAAGGTTGTTCTGAGACCGATAATAGTATTGGAAATACTCACCGATACTGCAAAAATTCTGCCATTGGTAGAGTTTGTTTATTACTAATACAACGTTCTGTCATGATGGCAGTATATTGGGTGTGTTATTGGGTTGTGTCAATACCGATACTAGTATTGGAAATACTCTGCAATACTGCAAACATGCTGGCATCGGTAGAGATTTTTTTTTTACTAATGCAATGTTCTGTCATGATGGCAGTATATTGGGTGTGCCATAGGGTTGTTCCTCTACCGATACTAATATTCGCAGATACTGCAAAAAGTCTGCCATTGGTAAAGATGTTTTTACTAATACAATGTTCTGTCATGATGGGGGTATATTGGGTGTGCCATTGTTTCCTTATTGGAAATAATCTTATACCTAAATATAAGATTATAACATCTAATACTGTAAAACTGTCTTTTACTTGTTTCAGTAATGAACAGTAAATAATATTATTGTTGAATGTCTGATAATAAAAATCCCAGTTAATAAAATACTCGGTTCAGTACTCAGTGTTGCTCGTCAACATTTAAATACCAGTGTTGTTTGCTTTAGAAATCGGGAGTGGGTTTTTGGAGACTCTCATCCACCCCAGCTCGACCTGTATATAGATCTGCTATGGATGTTCATATATGTTATGTTTTCAGCAGCTGTGTGTTATATTCTCGTACAGCATGTCTGTGAATGTTATGGCAGTAGAAAGTCTCTGTACTTGCTCTGCAACAATAATAAAAAAAGCAGCAGCAGCGTAGCAGATTTACAACACCAAGACCAAACACATCAATATTGCTACATAGATATTCATTACCATACTAAAAATCTCTCAGACAGTTGTGATGACAGAAATACTTTTATTCAACAGGGATGGTTTAAATCAGAGATGCCCAAACTAGGGCCCGGGGGCCAAAGCTGGCTCATGTTAACTTGTGATTTGGCCCGCCATCCCATCTGAGAAGAGAGGGAGAACAGCTGGAATGGTTTAGAGACTGTCGTTTCATATTTAATGTGACCTTTTATATGCTTGTTTTATTTTTAAGCTACAAAAAAAGTAGTCAGATTTAGTTTAGAATGTACATACTGTACTGTACCAGGCGGATAGAGGACAATGCAGAGACTTTGATAAGCAAGTCAAGGCAAAGGCTGATTCTGCTTGACTGGTGTATTCAGCATTGAACTCCACTGTTTGTGTGATTGTTTGTTTTTAATGCAACAAATGGCTTGTTTTAAGAAATAATATGCCAAAATTAAGTGAGTTTTTTTTTATAATAATAAAAAGTTATTAATTAATAGGCTGAAAGTAATGTTTTTCATTCATCTGTAAATATTATTAAATGAATTAGGAAATTACCCATGGAAACTTTAATGTAAAATAGTTTGACATATTTATCTTCCGCCCACGGCTCTCAATGATATTTGGATTTTGGCCCTTCATACAAAAAAGTTTGAGCACCCCTGGTTTAAATCAATCAATGATGGGGCTTTAAATACATCTAAAATGTTACATAGGTTTTATTAAGATTTAGTTTGTTTTAAGGAAAAACTCACTTAATTTTGCCATATTGTTTATTAAAACAAGCCATTTTTTTGCTTGTCTAGAAAATTCTTCTTGATTGACCAGTTTGTAGATATTTGGACTAGAAACAAGACAAAAAATCTAAGTAAGAAAAGCTTTTTTTAAGTGTTTAGATAGTCTCAGTGTGACCAAATGCTCACTTAAACACTATCAGTCAGATTGACTAACTAACAACCCACCCGCTCGCTCCTCTGTGCCAGAATGGCCCAGCAGTACTACGAGTTTGTGAACTACAAGGATGAAAATGTCCAGGAGCAGAAAAAACCTCCCAAAGGAGCTTTCCATTCCTACATCATCATCTTCCAGTCTGTCTTCTACATCATTTTCCATGTGAGTAAGGATGAGCGATGTGTGAATTGCACTTAACCGTGAAGATCCACTAATAGTTAACCCGTGATTAGTTGTGTTGCCATCAGAATCAAAGTATTTATATGCATTCACAGCTGTGTGTGTTTGTGTGTACATGTCAGATGCCGGCTGCATATGTGTTTTTTTTTTTACATTAATATGCAGCTATTTATAGCTTTTTCTCTCTCTGTGTGTGTCTTTCTCTGCAGCTGAGTTTCGTGTTTGCCGAGTTCCCCACGGTGCTATTCCTCAATAACTATCTGAATGATTACAAACACACTCTCTACAAAGTCTCACAGTGTGGTAAAATACCCTCTTTCTCTTAATCTTGTTCTCTTTTTAGCTTCAAATGCTGATATTTTCTTCAAAAATTACATTCACTTATTATTAGTGCTCATGTTTTTCTTGTCAAGCTAGCAAACAGGCATTGCGAACTTTATAAAAATACTTTCAAAACTGAAGCGCTGCAGTTTCACTGGAGAGACTTTTTTTAAAAGGGAAAGGAGTTTTTTGATGGTATTTCTAGAAGTTTTAACGGCTATAAAAATATCTATGAAACTACAATGGTAAACACAAGGTATACGTAGATATATATATCTTAAGGAAACAATAACACATACAAACAAACCTGGAAAAACAATCAAAAACCAAGTATATTACCTGTATGCAGTGACGCCAGGATGAATACTTGATGCTTCTGGTACACTTTTAAACTTGTGAATGCAACAGCATTAAAAATAACACAATATCAAAGTGATATTTAATTACTAACATTCAAAAGTTTGTCAAAAATCATTTTCACTTCATATTTTCAAGGCTGTATTTACTTGATCAGAATATGATAAACACTGTCATGTGATCCTTCGGAAATAATTAAATACAGTATGCCATAAATTAGGCGCCACGGTGGCGTAGTGGGTAGCACATTCGCCTCACAGCAAGAAGGTCGCTGGTTCGAGCCTCAGCTGGGTCAGTTGGCATTTCTGTGTGGAGTCTGTATGTTCTCGTCGTGGTCGTGTGGGTTTCCTCCGGGTGCTCCGGTTTCCCCCACAAGTCCAAAAACATGCGCTATAGGGAAATTGAGTAGGCTAAATTGTACTTAGTGTATGTGTGTGAATGAGTGTGTATGGATGTTTCCCAGAGATGGGTTGCGGCTTGAAGGGCATCCGCTGCGTAAAACATATGCTGGATAAGTCGGCGGTTCATTCCACTGTGGCGACCCCAGATTAATAAAGGGACTAAGCCGAAAAGAAAATGAATGAATGCCATAAATTATACCATACTTTTAATTAAAAACTGACATTTTGATTTAAAAAGTTGAGTAGTTTGCATTTCTTGACAAATATTTGAGCAATTCCATGCAAATCTCAGTTTTGTGATTAAAAAAAAATAGTTTTTATCAAAATAGTGAAACCCTTCTTAGGTTTTTTGTGTAGGCTTGTATTTTAAAGTACTGTAATAATAGTCAGAAGTGTCTCTTTCAGTGTTTTCAAACAATTAAATTTGATTTACCAAAGTCACACAAGTGGCAATTTCACATCTGTCACATCCATAACAAAGCTTTTTCTTCATAAAAGAAAAAATGTGAAATAAAATAAAATTAATCATGTTTGTTCTGTAGTAAACGAACTCATATCCTATTGATTAGCATTGTTTCTTTTGGGTTGTGCAGTTTAATTCACTGAAATTCTACTAAGTATTGTTGGTAACACTTTATTTTGATGGTCCACTTGAGTATTAGTAGACTGTCTACTTAATATCTGTTGATACTGACATTCAACAGACATTTAACTGACTATAAGAAACTTTGCAAGTACATGTCAACTTACACTAACCCTTACCCCAACCTAACAGTCTATATATAATCTAATGAGAATTAGTTGCAATGTAACTTAAATTCAACAAACGGACCATCAAAAAAAGTGTGACCTTATTGTTTTATAGTATTGTATTGTAGTATTTTATACTGTAAAATTGCAAACCTTTTTGGTCACATCCAATACGTTTATTTTCCTCATTTAAAATATAAAACTGTTTACAGATTGGTATTTGTCTGATCCCTTAACTAAAAATATAAACAGAACACCAAAAAAGCTGTAAAAATGACTCGTCCACGTAAAATCAGTGTGCGTATTAACTAAGTTAATTATGGCAGTTCTTCTCTGATGTTGTCAGTTTAATGGCTTAGGTGAAATATGTTTAGCCACACCCTTTTGCTGTGTGTTAATAAAGACTATAGAATACGCAAGTCGTGTCCCTCACACAAATATAGTTTTGAATGGGGAAACGCGTAACAGTCAATATGTCGAATGAAGCCCCGTTTACTAGTACAGGAGCCAATCATCGATCGCTCTAGACTAACAGTTCTCTGGGGGAGAAACTCAGACCAGACGTGTGCTTTTACGACAGTTTTTTGTGGTCGACAAACGCACTGGAATCTCAGTAAATACTTGCTTCACAGACATAAGAAATATATCCCCATAAAGCTTGAAATCTGAACTTTTAAATGAACCAACTACAGTTGAAAACAAAGTTTTCTTTGGTTTTGTAATCTGTATAAAGCAAACGCGAGGTACAGTCCGTCCTGTCAAACACACACCACATGACAGCAACTACTCAAACGCCCACAAACTTGTAAATAAAGAGTCGCTGTCGTTTCTGAATGAGATTCACCATCAAGGCCAAGTTGTGAATTAGTTGTGAAGAGCAGCGCAATCTGACGATCATTATCCAGGGGATGATAATGTGTAGAACGGCCATAAATGGGGTTGGTGTCGTGATCTCACAGAAGGAAACCTGAAAATATGCAGATTTTGATTGATTTGAATGTGTAGAAATGAAACTTATGAGACCGTTGTTGTCTAATTTTATTGGTGGTTCCAAATACGTAATGTAATCGTAAGCTTGGCAAACATTTTTCGAGATGATGTTTCCCATTCAGACAGAATGCCTGAGCATACTGCACGAGAGGCGTTTTAAAGATGGCTGCAGAGTCAAATGACTTACTTTAAAACAATGGTCTCAGGCCCCATTTACACTAGTGCGTTTTAGTTTTAAAACGATGTTTTAGCATGAAAACGATCCGCATCCACACTAGCGTTTCACCCAGCGTTTCTTAACATATCTCCGTCCACACTACTCCACTAAAAAACGTATATCACATGACCATTTGCGCACTCTGGGCATACGCGTTCAAGTATAAACAGGAAGCATGTGTCTCGCTCGGCATTTGGTTATTGTTTGTCAACAAACGCTAATCCAAAACCGACGTTCTAAATAGGGCTTACGTCGTTTGAAATGCGAGCGATTAGCGAGTGCTCAAACCGTAGCTTGCCTCTTGCGAATATATGCAGCTGTTGTAGTAAAAAAAGGCAGAGTTTAACTGCACAGTGGCGCCTAAAACGGACAATAGTGCATACTCTTCCACATCTGTGTCAAGCAGCCAACCCTCCGTTTTCAGATGTCTCCGTTTCCCCCATCCACACTGAGATGGAGCAGCAGAGTTTTAGAATGAAAACGGCCTCTCCAGCGTTTCCAAAACGCTCCGTTTTCGGGGCTCGAAAACTCGGCGTAGTGTGGACGGATGGCGTAACCATAGCAAAACTTATGTGTTTTAAAACGAAAACGCATTAGTGTAAACAGGCCCTCAAACTCACTTCCTGAAGGGCTCTGCATAATCTTAGCTTCGACTACCTCCAACTCACACCTGCCTAATAGTACATAGTAGTCTCAAACACCTTGATTAGTTGGACTAGCTGTGTTTGATTAAGATTGGAGCAAAACTGTGCAGAGCTGTGGCCCTCCAGGAATCGAGTTTGAGACCTATGCCTTAAAGGGACTTTGGTGTGAAAGACGAGAGGAGGAGCTTAAAAATAAAACCCTGCCCCTACTTAATATTCCATTTCAGTTGGAAGTACATCATCATACTGACAAAAATCTGCTGCAACTTCCGGTTCACGTTAACTTAAATATATATATATATATATATATATATATATATATATATTATTTTAATTTTTTTTGACTACATAGAGCAGCAGACTTTATGGTCTTACTGTGCTGAATAAACATCCAACTTCAATCAACACCAAAGAAAAACTCATTAAAACCATCTTGAATGCACGATAGCTTCATGTGTTAAAAAAAACACGAACATATCTTGCAAAATCAAATGAAAAGTATCAAGAATATTTGAATTCCTTTCTCTGGTGTGGGGGGGAAGAAAAAATCCGTCATTTGGCAATTAGAAACTTCACACTTCTGACTTGCTGCAAAGCAGAGCGTCAGCACATCTGCTCCTCGGTCTTCTGCTGTGTCTGGCTCTCTCCGCAGCCATGACGATCACAGTTCTTATTTAAACCACTATTTGACTTTGAAAATAGCCAGTCAATCACGCCACCTCACCAGCAGCGCCGTTTAACGCAGAAAAAAAAGTCACCCACTTGCCATATTGTACAGTGACAAACATGTGAAAGACGCAGTTTGGATCAAAAAGTTTATGCTTCCAGACCTAAAGCGACCTAAATTTAAAACGGATGCAGTCTGGTTAGATAACTCCTGCTCTGTTTCCTCTCTCTCCCTCTCTTTTTCAGGAGCTGACGGCAAAGGAGTAATCGAGAATTTCAATAAGACGGTTTTGAAGAGTCTGCCTCGCTCTCTGCTGCTTATCGAGGTGGAGAGCGCGCTCATGGGAGCAGCGTTTCTGGCCATGCTCATCGTAAGACCTTCATCATGATCATCGAAGCTATGCTGACGTATTTATCCTTCACATCACCTTAATGCCCACAGCATTAGCAAAAAATCAATGAGCGAACGATCGTGGATCGTTTCTTTTATAGTCTCTTCACGTAGATCCTTGATGAGCCTAAGGTGGTTCGGGACCAAGCTTTTTAGTTTAGTGACTTGAGTGATGAATATTTTGCAAAGAAATGAAATGATTAGCCTCAAGCTATTCCAAATCTGCAGGAAATTTTCTTTTATAGTGTCCTTGAAATGCCCTAAACATGCATTTACAATATAGGCACTATCTTGTATTTTATGCATTTACAATATAGGCAAAGATAGGCACGTACTATTTATAACTGTGATTACACTGTAACAAGAGCATATTAACATAAATGACTGACTTTATTTAATTTTTTTCCAAGTAATTTCCATGATTATGTAATGAAAGTGAACGAGTCAATATGTGAATCAATTTACAGTGTAGCGGATAACAATACACTTAAAGGGATATCTCATCCAAAAAGGAAAATTTGGTCACCATTTACTCAACCTTCAGTTGTCACAAACCTGTTTGGGTTTCTTTCTTCCTTTGAACACAAAATGTGTTATTTTGGAAAATGTTGGAAACCTGTAACCATTGACTTCCATTGTAATTTTTTCTTACTACGGAAGTCAATGGCTACAGGTTTCTACATTCTTCAAAATATCTTCATTTGTGTTCAACAGAGGAAAGTAACTCATAATGGTTTGGAACCACTTGAGGATGAGTAAATTGTGAGTAGGATTTCATTTTTGGGAGAACTATCCCGTTAAGTAGCTTTAATATTGTTAATATTATGCATTATTTATAATTGTAGTTAATAACAATATGTACAAGAACATATTAAAATTAAAGACTGACTTTTTTAACATTTTATAAAGTAAAGTTTTTAATGAGTCAATATGTGTCTCGATTCAAGAACATATATAAGTGCAAAGTGTATAAAGGGTCATTTGGGACACAACTTATGACTGTCGAGCCTTAAAATAAATCACAGTGAAATTATCATAAAAGTGCTCCACACGGCTCATTCACTATTTTTTCGAGTAAAACTAAAAATGAAATTTTGTCATGGATGAGGTGTTTTTTATTAACTGTCATTTCTTTTTATAAATCTATCTTAGACTAGGTGCAGTGTCCCAGTTGAAGCATATTAATACTGCGATATTTGATTCCAGCGCCATTTATGTAAAAAAGTCAGACATTTTTTGATAAAAGTCACTATATATAATTATAGATAGTCAAGGCTTCACAATTAAACTGTTTATTATTATTATTATTATTATTATTATTATTATTATTATTATTAATGGGGTTTGCCATTGTTATTATTATTATCATTATTATTTAGTTAAGCCTGTAGAGCACTTGATCATTTTCAGTTTTTGAGCAATGCAGAGCAAATGAAATAAATGAGGCTATTGTATTTATGCACCAAATATATTATATTATATGATATTATATTATAAATATAATATATATTATGCACTATAGTCAAATATGTAACGCAGCTTTATGTCATGGAAAATCTTTTTGCTTATTGTCGCCTCAAATGAAAAAATGCACGTCACACATGATGTTAATTATGCTCTGTTTTGAATGAATAATGTTAATGCAATACTATTTTCTTCTATATTTTGATGCAAGTGAACAAAAAGTATCATTGGATCATTGTTGTTTACTATTGTTTACATTGTTGTTGACATCATGTGACAATTTGCCCCGCCCTCGTGCCAGTAAAGATTATTTTTATCGAAGGCAGTAAAAACACTCTATAACATTCTATTAAAAATACTGCTCAGTTTCACACTTTCATTCTGCTTGGATATCCACAACTTGAATTTTATTCTATATTGGGAATTTAAATATAGTCCCCGAGTGCTGTTACGTACTCGTAATTTCACCGTTCTTGTGCCATGCTGAAAAGGGTTTTTATTTTTAAGAGAACTCTTCTTTTTAAGAGCGTGCTATCAATGTTTCCCTAATAGTTCCTGCTGCTGTGTGGAGCTGCATATCGGCCCACAGAAGAAATTGACCTGCGCAGCATCGGCTGGGGAAACATCTTCCAGCTGCCCTTCAAGCACTTACGAGATTACCGCATCCGCCTGCTCTGCCCGTTCTTCATCTACTCCGGTTTTGAAGTGCTCTTCGCCATCCAGGGACTCACACTGGTAAGAGAGAAAATACACTGAATGTACACAGGTACAATCCCAACACCACAATGTCAGCTTTCAGGATATTTTAGCTTAACAAGGTTGGCATTCTGCAAAATAGTTCACCTGGATATGAAAAATCTGTCATCATTTACTGACCCTCGTGTAGCTCCAAACACTTAACACTGTGGATAAGCTTTAAAACACAAGCTATTTTGGGAGGTTTCTGTTCCTCTGTTGTATGTGCAGATAACCGTGTCTAAGAAGAAGCCAGAGGTTTAACCTAAGAGACGTGAAGCTTTAAAGAGTTTTTTATCTTTAAATTTTCTTTGTGATCACATTATTGATATTTTAGCACAAAAACATCATAATGTAGAAGTAATTGACTGTTTTCTGTGCAGTTTTTGACCCCCATCATCAGAATGCACTGTTTGAATGGGTGTGGCCAATTGTAGACTCAAAAATAAACGCCCACTGCTGTGATTGGCTGACAGTTTTGCATAATACCAGGGCTAAACAGAGAGTGAAGTAGTGGTGGGTTGATATTCTGTGGAGGCGGGTCTTATCCACCCTATTATATTATAAAGTAGAACGTTCCAGAACCTGTTGTTTTGTCAGACTGCCTTCAATGTAAGCTGATTTTTAGAGGAACCACAAAATGTTGGGTTCTGAAACTTGCAGGATGTTTTTATAGTATCATGAGTTCTCATATGTCCAAAAAATCAAAGGATTTACAGTTTCTCAGTTCATGACCCCTTTAAATGAAGAACAAATTTAATGTAGAAACGCAAAAATAGAGTAGATCACAAATGGTTAACATGGGAGCTTGTTTATGTGATGCAAGAAGAACCAGTGTGATTTGTTTTAGCGACAGACACACAAATCTGTCTAGCATGTGCATGTATGTGTTGATAATTATTTAGATGGACAAAATAAGTCTAAATGAAACCTGTTTATCATCAAGCGATTGCATCTGTTCTCAAAACTCACTGTAGATTACCCCTTGTCAGGGCTCAACAATAAGGACTGCCCGATGGCCCGGGGACAGTGTGAGAGATGCTCGGGACAGTAGACAGAATCATTACTGGCCCAATCAGGCCAGTGCTGCCTGCGACTATTTGTCAGTTGCATGCATATATAGTCTTAAAATCAAGAAATAGTTTGTGCTTTCAAGTGTTTGAATGCTACCTTCTCTGTGAAGTCGTAAATGCCATATTGCTTTTTTGGTTCCTCTTATCTGATTGGATGTTGTGAGCACATTATTTTTTTTCGTAACCTGGTAAAAACCAACACAGCGAAGAGACGACAACATGACGTCAACATCAGATTATGAGGCTAAAAGAAAAGGTTTTTGTTTTGCAATAAAATATTTTCCTTAACATTTTTAGAAATTATTTTTGACAAATTATTTAAAATATGTGGCTAAGAAATAGCAATTCACTTTTTTTTTTTGGTGGGACCAGTAAAAAATTTTGGCAGGGCAAGTAAAAATCTAAACCACTGGTCCAATCGGGCCAGTAGAAAAAATCCTTATTGCTGAACCCTACTTGTGCATCCTTATGGAAATTTGTGTCTTTTTCAGTTTAGTTATTGGGATTATTTTGGTTGTGTTAATGTAAATAGCACATTAATTTTCCTTTGGCCTGCCTTTAATAGTCCTTTGAACTGCCAACCATTCGGGCAATGCTTTACGCGTTGATGAAACACCCATACACTCCCATTCATACACACACATACAATTTTAGTTCATACAAATCACCTATATAGCGCATGCCTTTGGACTGAGGGGGAAACCGAAGCACCCGGAGGAAACCCACGTGAATATGCAGAAATGCCAACTGGTTTGTGTGATGACAGTGCTAACCACTATGCCACCGTGCTGCCCCTAAATAGCATACGTTAGGGTGTTATTTTTAATTAAGTTTTCACTCTTTTCATAGATTTAATTTACAGTAGGTACAAAAAATAGTACCTCTCTGGACCTTCAGGACAAAAAAGTTCCCATTGAAACCCATTAAACACAAAAACAATATTTCTTCATAGTGTTTACATTATTTACTATCAGGCTTACATTTTGTTGGCAAGTCTAACACATTACATTATCACTTTTCCCTACTGTTTTATGCTTTTCAGCACTGCAGGCCAAATAATTACAATATTTTAACGGTAATTATGTGAGTGTGTTTGTATAGATATCAAATTTGGTTGTTAATGTATGTTCTAAGATGTGTGTAAGTGGTCATTTCTTTTTTTATGTGACACTAAAAAACGATGCATCATTTTTGACACTGCAGATGAGCTTTAAACCACGTTAAAAGTAATTGACTATTTGCTGTGCTGTTTTTGACCCTCATCATCAGAATGCGCTGTTTGAATGGGTGTGGCCAATTGTAGACTAAAAATAAATGCTCATTTCTGTGATTGTCTGACAGTTTTGCGTAATATCAGGGCTAAACAGACAGTGAAGTAGTGGTGGGTTGATATTCTGTGGAGGCGGGGCTTATTCACCCTATTACATTATAAAGTGTGTGTAAGTGGTTGTTTCATTTTCATGTGACACTGTAAAAGCGATGCATCATTTTTGACACTGCTGAGAAGCTTTAAAACACAAGTTATTTTAATATGTTTCTGTTCCTCTATTGTATGTGCAGATAAACCTAAGCGTTTAACCAAAGAGATGTGAAACTTTAAATAGAAAACAAATTAGCTGTTTCTTTTATTTTTTATTTAAACCATTCTTTTTTGGCAGCGTTATTGATATTTTAGCACAAAACATATCATAATATAAAAGTAATGGACTATTTTCTGTGCTGTTTTTGACCACTGTAAAAAATAAAAACATTACTGAAATATATGATAAATGAAATAAAAATAAATAAATAAATAAATAAATAAATAAATAAATGAAATATGATTTTTAATCATTGACTAGAAAGACTAATAATAAAAACTTATTGGCTTTTAACATTTAAAAATGATTTTATTGTTTTGTTTTTCACAAAGTGTCATTTTTGAAGTTTTACACCATTACTCTTCCACAGTGAGTAAAAGGGCTCGCAAAATCACCCTGGACGCCTCGCACCCAGCACACTTCCTGTTTGAACTGTAAACCGTCTGGCCGGCGCTACAGAGCACAGAGCACAAAAACTGCCAGACACAGGAAAAGTTTCTTTCCTCAGGCCATCTACCTCATGAACAGTTAATATTTCTCCTATTGTGCAATAAATGTGCAATACTTTCTCACACGCACTTGTACACAGCACCTTATAATATGCAATGCAATACTTTTCCTTACGCATTTGTACACAGCACCTTATAACAATATATAATGCAATACTTACTCTTTTGCACACAGCACCTTATAACCTGTATATTTATAACAAATCTGTACATACATTTCAACATCCAGATCGTTGGACTGCATCTCTGTTTAATGTCTATTGTCTTCTTTTATAATATTTATTCTGTGTTGTCACTTGTCACTTTATGTACACTGGAAGCTTCTGTAGCCAAAGCAAATTCCTTGTGTGTGTGAAGCACACTTGGCAATAAAACTGATTCTGATAAAAACTGATAAAACTGATTCTGATTAAAATGAATGATATTAGTAGTTTTATCATGGCTGAAGGTAACAAAGGTTAAACTGGTCAGTTATTATAAAAGCGTTTTATGATTCCATCATGACCTTTTATTGAATCTTCTACATTTTCAGACAGAATCTTCATTAAAGATATCTCGGTTTGTGCTTTAAAGATGAAACCATCAGACAGTTTTGCCAATAAATGATAACAGAATTTTCCATTTTTTGCCTGGCATCCAGGTTAATTAATCTATTAAAGTAACAGCGCACAGTCACTCACAGATTGTCTCCTTTTTTATCCACTCTGATTCTCAGTCATATGGAGTGTGTGCAGTGGGCATGGAGAAGCTGTGGCTGTTGGTTATGGTGTACGGTTTGTCATCCTCCATCTGTTCGGCTCTTGCTATGGCATTGTTGCGATTGCCCAGGCCCGTTATTCTCCTAGCAGGAGCGTTTGTGCACTTTGTGTTGATCATCGCTCTTATGTGCTGGTCGCCCACTCCTCGAGAGCCCAGCCATCTTCCTTATCTTCTGGTGGTCTCTGCCCTCTGGGGTCTGGGCACTGCCCTTAACAAAACCGGACTGAGCAGTAAGTACAAACGGCATTTATACATTTAATGTACATTCATAAGTGATGATAAATAATATGATTTTGTTGTCTGCAGCTCTGCTGGGTATGCTGTATGAAGACAAGGAGCGGCTGGACTTTGTTTATACCATCTATCATTGGTGGCAGGCCATTGCCATCTTCATCGTCTACCTCTGGTCTGCATTACCTATGCGGGTAAAACATTCTTTTCTACTATGCATATTATTGCATTTACTGTGATTGTTAGATCGCATACAAATGTTAGATCACACTCTCTGTGCCAGATAAATAAGATCTAGCCCTGGACGCCAGATCCTGTCAGGAAATGTCAGTTTTTCCAGGTATCCGGACAACAAGTCAGCAGAGTTTCCAATACCCAAACCTGTTAACCAGTATTCAACTGAATTAAAAGTCTCCTATCATTATAGGAGTTGACTGAGAAAGCCAGAGATTAGCAGAAGCAGGAGACGAAGTAATGATTCGTATGATTCAATGCTCAGACTTCATCTGATCAGGATAAATCCAACAAGTATTATTATACCACAAGCAACAGCAATGGAAAATTACTGCTTCACAACATTGTCCAGAGACAATACAGACCTTGAGACATGGAGATATTCTCTTATCTCTTACTCATGAAAACAAGTTGAATCCACACATAAGAGTATAGCAGTATGAAAAAATAAAAATAATAATAAAGCAATAATTATAGGAAAAAATAGTAATAATAAAGTATAAAACCTAATCAAATGACAAATAATAATCAGTAATAATCAAGTCATTAACTAATGATTAGGCCCACAAGGAATCTGTGCATGCAGAAATCCGCAGCATTTAGAATCAGAATCAGTTTTCTGATCATCTGATGACATAAAAATTTAGCATTTATCATTGAGTCTATTTATTTACTTGTGTAAATGTGTGTAAATTTATATTTATTCAGTTTTTAAATTATTTTCAGTAGTACTATTAACAAATATAAAACTGTTCATATGATTTATTTATAATACAGTTTGTAAATTAATATTTCTCATATATTAGTATATGAGAGACTTGCTTTATTTACCAAATAAGTGGTTTTAAGTGGATTTGCGTTGTAAACATAAAATAAAAGGTTATTTCATATATTAAGTTTTTAGTAATGATACTCAAAAAATCTCTCTGCTTGAATTTGTAGATTTTTTCAAAATTCTGCACAGAAATATCAAAAAATGTCCGCAGATTCCGTCTAGCCATACTAATGATCAATAAAATGATATAATGATAATTATATAAATGACTAATGATTATATGATCAAATAAATAATTAAATGAAGAATAAATGAATAAATACAAATAAAAAATAAAACACAACACAAATGAATGGTTTCTTTCTTGAAACAATACACACACAAGTTTGCTACAAGGATTTTCAGATCCTTAGTTAGATGCTTCTGTAACCAAATGCCAAATAAAAACAAAATTATACACATGAACCAATTGGTCATTCAGTTAGTTCAGTGCATTAAATAGTTCCTGGATGTATTTGGGCTATATAAATAAAATAGTTCCCACTTTATATTAAGTGGCCTTAACTAATATGTACTTAAACTGAAATTAGTCATTTGTTACAATGTACTTATTGTGAAAATGCATGTGTTTACAATGTACATTGTTTAATAAAATACCTGCATGTAATTAAATCTAATCACTGTAAGCACATTTATAATTACACTGTTGACCATCCCTTACATCTTAACCCACCCTTAAACCTGCCCATACCACTAAACCTGATCCATATCCCACCTCAAGAGTTCCAGAAGTGTTCTGCAATACATTTTGAACACATTTGAATACATTGTATTAATATTTTGATTTAAGTACTTAGTAGTAAAGGCCACTTAATATAAAGTAGGAGCATAAAATAAAATGTGAATTGAGGGTTTGCACTTACAGTACGTCAAGATCTGGTCAGTTACATTACATACTGGTGATACTTGAATGTAACCAACAGCATAGACTGCATGGGTAATGCACTTCTGAATATTTTGTTCTGCCTATTAATGCTAAACCACTGGACAAAAAACATGTGGATCCTGCTGAATCATATAGAAAAGGTCTTAGTAAGCAGGAAAGGGTGCAATATTTTGACAAACTGAATTGAGTAGGTGGTAATATACATATAAGCAGAATTAATTAAGGTGTTAACCTAATATTTCACCAAAGCAGTACTAATTAAGATATTAGTTAAGATATTTCACGTACCTGACTGGAAATAATAGTAACAAACATGAATGTTGTCAAGAATCTTGCCTGGAATTCCTTGTTTGGTTTGGCCAATCAGAAACACATTTTGCACCACAGACTATAATATATTTTGACAGTCTATAATACTCTATACTAATACTTTACTTGTCCGACCAATCAGTCTAGCCCAAAACATGACAATAATTAGTCATTTTCATCAGCAGCAATTATCACCAACACTCAAAAAATATATTTTACTGCTTGTTGAAACTACTCATTTAAAATGAGCTGAATCAAGACTATTCTTGAGATTTTTTGGGACAACTTAATTGTTTTTTGTTCAATCAACTTAAAATTCTAAAAACCATTAAGTTAACTTCACTGATTTGCGTTGAGACTAGATGAAGAGATTGCGTGGAACCCAGCGTGTTTTACAGTGAATATATGCGAGTTTCATTCAGTTCAGTGGTGTTGTTAACGTTCTGTGCCTCAAATATGGCAGACTGATGATGCTTTGGGAAAACACTCTATTACGATCATATAATTACATTACTGAAAAACATTCTCTCAGAGATGCTAAATGTTTTTACTAATAATATACTAACATCAATTTGATATGTTTACCTATATTTACAGCTGATGGACATTTGTCTATTCATCTCAATAGGAATCAGCAGAATTTAGAGTTGATGACTTGAGTGATACTGTAGATTTCCACCTGGTTTGAAAGTGGCTGCTGTATGAGCAATGAACAGGTTTTGTTCATAAAGTTTCGCCACTTTAACTTTTAATGAATACTTGAATACGGGGCGTCCAAACTCAATCCTGGAGGGCCACTGTCCAGCAGAGTTCAGCTTTAACAAGTGTGTTTATTATGGTAGAAACTAAACTATTTAGGACAGTGACCTCCAGGAGCAGAACTGGACATCCTTGCTCTAATAAAATGACGTCTAAGGAAACCGCATTAAACTATTGTCATTTATACCAATTTTAGTCACAATCGTTACGACTTAATAGTTGACTTTTCATTAACCCTTGTGTACTGTTCAAATGTACTACCCTATGGTTATGTTTGGGGCTGTTTTTGCCCCATTGGCTTTCATTATAATCACATCTTTTGATTGCAAAGGCATGACAGCATATAATCATGCATTTTTGATTGTTGATGGGTTTCCCTGTTGGAAAGAGGTAAAATGTGTAATGTTTGCGCAGCATTAACCCTTTAGATAGACATGTGCCAAACAATTTCTGGCTTTACATGAAGTTCTATGGAGTAAAACAGCTGATTATAGTGTGATACACTTACTATGTTTACTGTGTTAGGAGAGCTGAGCTGCTTATGTTGATTTTCTTAGACATATCAATATAAGTGTCATACACACACTATGCTCCATATAGAAGCAGAAATAAGCTTTTGTAACTGATGATCAACAGTAAAAATGAAAAATGGTACCTCTTGCCAACAGGGAAAACCAAGAAGAATGCATGACTATACGCTGACAAGGCTTTGTAATTAAAAATGTCATTATAATGGAAGTCAAACGGTCAAAAACAGCCACAAACATATCGAAAGAGTAGTAAATTTGCCCAGAGTGTATTGTTGAATTGTATTTTCCCAAAATATGTGTCAAAATAAGGTTTGTTACTAAAAATTATTCCATTTGCTGAACTTATGGCTAAATTAAGGCTTAAAATCACCCCAGAGTGGATGAAAACATCCCCAACAGCACACACGGGTTAAATATTTGCAGGCAGAAAAATCCACTGAGCGTTGTAAATGCTGTAGTGACTTTCAAAACACCCTCAAACTGATTTCAAACTGACATGTTTGCTTTCACGTGAAAACCTTTCATGGTCGAAATAACTACATAATTTCACAAAGCAATGGTAAATGTGACTTTAATACACAGAGATGTGTTTTCCACACGATCACAGTATTGTTAATGAGTGTTTCTCTGTGCTCTCTTTCTAAGGCTAAGCTGGGGCTGCTGTTGTTGACTCTCCTAGTGGCGGCTCTCTGTTACATGCAGATGGAGCGACGTCTGGCCAAGAAGATTCCCTTCAGGTTGCCACGAATCCCCCGTCCTCGACACAAGGTAATTCAGCTATTAATTTGTCCCTGCCAATAGTAGCTTTATGCATTTATTTTTTAAAAAACCTTTGTCATAATAATGACCATTGTTGTGGTGAGTTGTTTTAAACTATTACTCCAGAACTTTAACGTTTATAAACAGCACTCCTTTATTACTACCATTGGCTCGTTCTCTGTCTGTAAAATCAAACAAAAGTACTTACTAAGGCCGTGTATACAGTGGACTTTCTCTGATCTGATCACAAGTGGTCATTCGAGACACAAGCTTATTTTCTCTTTTGACCACTTGTGTTCAATTTCGTCAAGACCCTTTCCTCTTGTTTCGTCATGCCGGACATTACTTTCATGGTCTTTTGAGTACCATGGACTGGACTACACAGTTTACGAGAAAGCCAGAAAGCAAGTGGATGAAAAGGATGCCAGCTATGAATTGGATTATATGTGTAATGTCTTGTTATGATGTGTGTTCTCATGTCACGTTATGATTATGTTTGCAGTCAGTCAGCGAACTGTTCAAATGCAATCCGATCAAATGCATTATCGACTACAATCTGGATAATTAAAAAAGGACAAACCTTTTAGACCCTTTTTAGATGAAATGTATCTTTGTCAGATCACAAGTCGGGAATGGTAACTACAAATGTAAATGAATCTTATTTACCATTGCAAACTTGTGATATGACAAAAAATACTACATATATAAACATGGCCCATCAGTTGAAGCATTTGCAATTACTCTATCCTGAAAAAATGAGTGCTGGGAAAAGATTCATCTAAATTTTTTTGTCAAATAAGTTTTATTAAAGACACAGATTCAGAAAGAAAAGGATTCTCTGTTTACATATTTTGTCCACATTTAACATAGACAAAGCCAATAAGAAAATAAATATAAAAAAAAACACCCACATAACTTGTTACAAAGACCTGCTTGAACAACAGAGTATGATGACAAAGCATATTAAAACATTACAGAGACGATGCATTATTAACAGATAAAAGGATTCCAAATTTTGTCAAACTGTTCAAGTTTTCTTTTCAAATAGTATCTAATCCGCTCCAAATGTAACATAAAGGCAATTTCTCCAAGCCACAATTTACATGTAGGGGATTCCTTTTTTTTCCAAAACAGTAACTTCTTGGCTGTAGTTAAACAGTATGAGAGAAATTTATGTTGTGTATTTGACAACAAATGAGTTTGTTCAGAGAATCCTAGAATATAAAGCATTGGATCCGGTTGTAATTGCTACTTTAACACCTCAGAAAGCATCTAAAATTTTGTTGGGACATAATATGTGTACTCTGTATATTTACCATGTATATATAAATACATGCATGCATGCATATATTTAAGAAAATACTTATTTATATTTAGATATAAACTATATATGTACATGACACAGCGTATAGTTTAATTTAAATATCTATATAACAAAATAGTTTTGTATAGACTGAAAAAAATGCTGGGTTTCACAAAATTCCTACATGTTGTCCCAACACAAATTGATTAAGTTAACTCATTCATTTTTTCAAATTTAAGTGGATTGAACATAAAACAATTAAGTTGTCCCTCAAAAAATGTAAGAATTGTGTTGTTTTAACTCATTTTAAATAAGTCGTTTGGTTTGAACAAGCAACAAAACAAGCAAAAGTCATTTTTTGAGTGTAGTTTTGTTTTTATGTATGTGTGTATATCACTCATAGATAAATATATATGACACAAACACACACATATGTATATTATGTCAAAACAAACTTATATTTTGGATGTAATTCATCTAAAAAATTCTGAACTGCAATTTTAGTAGCATGACTACTGTTTCAGGTGGATAGATCACTGCTTTTGTCATGGTTATACAGCAGGGGAAATAAGTATTGCAAAATAAGTATTGCACACGACACCATTTTTCCTCAGAAAACATATTTCTAAAGGTGCTGTTGACTTGAAATTTTGGGATGTTGGTAACAACCAAAGAAATTCATACAGTATATGCACTGAAAACAAATCTAGTAAGTCTACAAATGAAGTTATGGGTAATAAAATGAAATGACGCAGGGAAAAAGTATTGAACACATGAAGAAAGGGAGGTGTAGAAAGGCAGTGAAAGCCCAGACAGCTCCTGAACCTCTGACCTTTGTGATTGTAAATGATTATTAGCTGCTTCAGTCCAACTTCTACATTGTCAGGACGATGAAGATGAAACCACCTGAATGGAATCCAATATAAAATACAAAATAAAGATCAGATTTGATAGACGAGACCCACAGAACCATCAAGAAATCAAGCAATGCATGTGGCTTCATTCTCCATATGAGAGGCGTCTTTAAGCTGCCATCACCAGTATTAAATACATTTCAGTAGTTCAGTGCTTTCTCCTTGTGTCATTTCATTGTTATTACACATCATAGGTTTTTCAGATTTGTTTGTTTTGTTTGCGTTTATACCCAAATCTGACATAAAAATAAAAAATTAAACAGGAAAAAACATGACGTGTTCAATATTTATTTTCCCCGCTGTAATTCCAAATCTGTTGTAATTGCTATAATCTGTTCCTCAAAGGTCAAAGGTTATCGATACCTTGAGGAAGAAAATTCAGACGAATCCGACACAGACCTGAGTGATGCAGACGATGATGATAAAGAGGAGGATGAGAGGAGGTTGGTGGAGGAGGACAGAAATACAGACGGCGATTCCCAGGGATCACCGGGACCAGAGAGGAAGCGGGTTCGAGGCCGCAGGAGGAGACACGACAACACTGCCTACGAGCAGGCCGGAGAGAGAGAGGACTACGTCCAACACTGAACAAAAACTGAAAAAAAAGAAGAGGTGAAAGATGAGCCTGTGCTGTAAAATCCTGAATAGCAAGATTGAAAGAGAAGCAATGCTAAGGGAAACGTTTCCTCACTTTTTTTTTCATTAAAGCTGTTTTTTTTCTTTAAAAAGGAAAAGTGAGGGTCGCTGATGAAAAACGTTAGGGTCAGAAAGTAGCGTACAGTTAAACAAACTAACAAAAAAAGTGGAAGTGACACGAACCATTTTAGTTTCATTGAAAGGGGAAGTGAAAAGAGAAACCGGTGGTTAAGTTCAGGTGGTTTGTTGCCATAGAAATAGATATTCTCCGTTTTCGAACGTGGTTAACGTGATGAAGTTGTATATTTCATTCCAATACCTTTTAGTGTGTGTGTGTGTGCGCGCAAGTGTGTGTGTGTTTTAATATACTCCACAGTTGTTTTCCTCATAAATGAAGAACTAAATGTCTCTCCATTAGAAAGTGTTAGATTTCATTTTCATATATAATCCCATATAGAAATCTGATGCATGTAAAGATATGCTAATTATATGTATATAAGTTCATATTTGTAGTTTACGTCTATAAAATATGTCATACTGTACAACACATTTCAAAATATTGGAAAAATGGTTGCTTACATATATTTATTCATTCATTTTCTTTTTGACGTAGTCCCTTTATTAATCTGGGATTGCCACAGCGGAATGAACCGTCAAACTTATCCAGCATATGTTTTAAGCAGCGGATGCCCTTCCAGCTGCAACCCACCACTGGGAAACACCCATACATCATTCACACACACACACACACATACACTACGGCCAATGTAGCTTACCCAATTCACCTATAGCGCATGTCTTTGGACTTGTGGGGAAAACCAGAGCACCTGGAGGAAAACATGCAAACTTCACACAGAAATGCCAACTTAACCCACCGAGACTCGAACCAGCGAGCTTCTTGTTGTGAGTCGATTGTGCTACCCACTGCTCCATCATGACATTATTTCATAAAATTACATATATATTTATAATATATATAAAGCAACCATTTTTGCAATATTTCGAAATATGTGTTACGTTTCTGACATATTTTTATACATGCATATTTTATACATATATATGTGTGTGTATATATATGTATATATATATAGTGTGTATATATAAGTGTGCTATATATAAGTGTGCTATATATATAGTGTGCATATATAAGTGTGTGTATGTGAAAAAAAATCCATTAATGAACTTGTATGTCATATATGTAATTTATATATATTGTCATATACTGTATCAGATTTCTATGTGGGATGTAATTGTTTTGAAAGGAATGATTTTAAATGCTGTAATTTGAACATGATTCATAATAGTGTAATTATTTTTAGTGCACGTTTGTTTTGCAGTCTTTAGCTGTTTCTTCTGCATTTTCAGTGACGCTCACAGAATGCATTTTTGTGTTCCACTTTTCTACCTTTATATAGTTTATTCTATGTAAACATGCTAGATAGACCTGTTGATCCTCTGCATTGGCTTTCTAAACATGTAGCACTTGTTTTACAGGAAATATTTTTTCATTTGCATTCACTGACAGTATAGTACGGTATAGTTACTTCATTTTTGTTTTCAAATTTTACTCACCCTTAGGTCATTTCATGTTGGTCACTTTTTACTTTGGTGTAATTTTAATAATTTTTAGCTGAAATCGTGGTCTATCAATCGATAAAACGCTAATCAAAGACTTGCAGAATGAAAAAAAAAAGCATCAGACAAAACAAATTTAATACTTGATTCCTGATGATAGATCGAGGTCTTATGAATAGAAAACTTTGGTTTCTGCATAAAAACTAAACAAAAACTGAACATCATTACTTTTAATTCACAGCTTCTGCGAACGGTACTGAGTGTGTTCATGACAGTATTCCCATTGCAGGATGCATGCAAAGATACAAACACACACATTTGTGAAAATGTTAAGGTTTGTGTGTTACGTTTTCAGCCTTTTAACACACTCGAAAAAAACATTTAGTAAATAATATGTGACCCTGGACCACAACACCAGTCATAAGTCAATTTTTGTAAACTGAGATGTAGGCATTATCTGAACGTTGAATAAAATAAGCTTTCCATTGATGTAAACATTGTTAGATCAGGATGATATTTTACTGAGATACGACTATGAAAAAAATTCAAAGTACTGAGGAAAATCGCTTAAAAAGTTGTCCAAATTATGTTCTCAGCAATGCACATTACAGAGTTTTCCTATACACACTCAGAAAAAAGGTACAAAATCTGTCTCTGTGGCGGTACCTTTTCAAAGGGTACAAGTCCTTAAAGGTACAAATAAATAGCCAAAAAGTACAAATGTGTACCTCATAGTACATTAAGGCTACAAAATTAAACCTTAAAAGGTACAAAACTGAACCCTAATGGTACTAATGTCCACCTGTACGGTACAAATGTGTACCTGTTAAAAAGGTACCAAAAAGGAGTGTGTAGGTCCCACTTTATATTAAGTGGCCTTAACTAATATGTACTTAAACTGAAATTAATAATTCATTGCAATGTGTTTATCATGTAAATACATGTTTTTATGTTGTACTTATGCTTGATGAAAGAACTGCATGTAATTAATTGCAGTAATTATATTTATAATAACAGTTGACCATTCCATACATCTTAGCCCACGCTTAAACCTACCCATACCATCAAACCTGTCCCCAACCCTACCCACAATACATTATGAACACATGAAGTACGTTGTGTTTGTATTTTTGTGTAAATACCTAGTGGTTAGGGATCTTCATTATACATGATCTTTACTAAAAGTTCTAACACGATACTTTCAACCATTTTTTTTTGTTTGTTTGTTGTCGACAAAAATATTCTGGTTCAACATAAGACACTGAAATATGGAAATGACTGCAGCGATTTGCAGGCGTTTCATGTCATGGTTATCAGAATATTGTCTTTTTAGTGTACTTTGCATCTGTTTGTAATAAAACTTCATAATATAGTCTGTGTTCAGTTTTGTTTTTTAAAATGCTGGACTTTTACAATCATTTACAGTTGGTCAGTTCCATCAATTAGCACCCAAACAGATGAAAAGATGCTCGTTTGAGGTGAGTATGCATTTTATTAGTCAACCTTCATCCTCCTCTCCTCCGAATGGTCAAACACACGATCCCATCTGTCCCCATATGGCACTCATACGTCACAGAGCATGATATACTATAGCATATACAAATACACATCCCCCTCTGGGCTTCTGTTATATAGAGTATTAGCTTTATATGAATACTGTATATACAGGTGAAGTCAGAATTATTTGCCCCTCTTTATATTTCTGTCCCCAATTTTTTAGAAACACATTTCTAAACATAACAGTTTTAATAACTCATTTCCAATAACAATTAGATTTTTTTTATATTTACCATGATGACAGTACATAATATGTTTTTCCAAGATACTAGTATTTAGCTTAAAGTGCAATTTAACGGCTTAACTAGGTTAATTAGGCAAGTTAAGGTAATTTGGCAAGTCATTGTATAACAATGATTTGTTCTGTAGACAATTAAAAACTAAATATTGATTAGAAGCTAATAAAATTGACCTTAAAATGGTTTCAAACAAATTAAAAACAAATTAAAGACTTTCTCCAGAAGAAAAAATTATTATAGGAAATACTGTGAAAAATTCCTTGCTCTGTTAAATATTGTTTGGGAAACATCTGAAAAAGAAAACAAAAATTCACAGGAGGGCTGATAATATTGACTTCACTGTACATTAACAGCTTTTACTTCATATCAGATCTCATGTGTACTTATGCATGTGCCTTTTCCAGATACGTATCTGTATATGTGCTGCATTTTCATTCGTTTATTTGGTTTGTGTCGTACTTGAGCACCATAAATGGAAACTGTACGTGCAACCGGTGAACGTTTTACAATTTGCCACACTGCACCTCATAAAGTGTCTGCTGCTAGAATGATTGAAGCCACGACCGTGCTCCCACACTTCCTTCCTCTTTCCCCCTCAGGCATTAATGCTGGATCCTGCGGATGGACTGGATCTGAGGGGTCTGGCAGTGGGAGCCCCAATCTTTCCAGTGCTGGTAGTCTCCGCTGTGCTTGTCACACTCCATAATGTACTGCTGTCCTCGATAGCCAGGGTACTCGTAACACACAAAGCTGCGGAGGATGGGATGGCAGGAGTGTGAGACAGAAGAAAAACAACTTGGAAATGAGGATGTAGCGACTACATTATGACAAGCTGTCTGGAAAAAAACATGTTTTGTCATAGTAATTTTTAATAAATAAGAAATATAGCTATTGTAACTTAATTAATTAAATGAATACCTAGACTTTTTGGGTAGTTACTGCACTACAAAAACTGCTAAGAAACACAGATGTTATCTGTTTAATACTAGGGCTGCACTGTTTAATACATGGCAGCCAGGAACACTTTCCAAATAACATTATAATTTGAACGGCATCTCCACTTATGTTAGTCTGTTTTTCATTATCCCGAGGTCTCCATAATCTTAGACCAGGCCTTATCCTGAGCAGATGTGGTGATTCCTGAAAGCCTCCAGTAACAGACGAGTCTCTGACTTGATCCCGTGGGCCAGCCTGCTGGTGACCTACTCAGACCTGCAGCTTCTCCTCGAACGTCCAGCGTTCTCCAGCCTCCAGCACCTATACTGCATCTCTGCACAGGAAGTTTGGCCGAAGGAGAAATGGTCGTGCCCAACTGAGCCTGGTGTCTCTCAAGGTTTTTTCCTTCACTTTCGTCATTTGCTGAAGTTTTGTTCCTTGCCTTTGGGACTTGTAGTGCTGCGCATCGATGCATCGGCTCTTCAGTGTTTGGACTATCAGCAGTGAAAATTAAACCACACTGAACTGAAACTTCAACTCTGAAAACTGGACTGACTGTTTTAATTTACTAGAACTTCTATTAAGCTTAAGCTGCTTTGTCACAGTCTACATTGTAAAAGCGGTTTAGAAATAAAGATGAATTGAATTGCACTCCACCTTACGTTTAGAAAGGCGCTCGCGAACTTCCATAACAACTTCCCTTCGGGTGAAACCTCAGTGTCATTTGTAAATCTACAATGTAAATCTATAAACGTATATGCAATTTTAATGAGACATTTGTTTAATTAAGATTAATAATAGCTTTTATTAGTCTTATTTTGGTCTGTTTAGCTGAGCCCTCCATATAACCAATAGAAACAAGTTGCTAGGGTGCTATCAACATGACTTGAAGTTGGTTGTTAGGGTGTTTTATGTTCAATCATTAATTAAAACATTAGAGCTTGCTTCTCAACAAGACTCGCAGCAAAGCGACAAGCGGCCATTCATTTCAACAGAGAGTGAGTGACCCCCATCTACGAGAGCGACAACGATTGTTGGTGACTAGGTCGGCGTGTCAAGCGATGTGACAAAGTTGAGAATCCTTCAACTTTACCCAAACAAAGAGAGAATTTCTTGAGCGACAGCCAATAGGAGCACCAGTAGAGCTCACTGAGTTCTCTCTCAGCTCGCTCAGAGGCCGGTTGTATTCCTGCTGTATATACCTACACACAGGGGCGCCGCTAAGGGGGGGAAAGTTAGGACGATTCTAAGGGCCCGAGCACTCTAGGGGTCCCACAGAGATCTGCTTTATAATTAATAACAGTACTATAATGTAATTAATTATGTATCTCTAAATTACAAGTAAAACAATTTATTAGAAATAACTAAAAATACGGCTTATATCTGCCCCTCGTGTCTGTCACATCGGTCACTGTCAAATTGCACCCCCCCCCCCCCCCCCCCCCCCCCCCCCCCCCCTTTCACTGCATGGTTCAGTCCGTCAGTGGCGGGAAGAGAGATGCTTGAGTGCGATCGTCAGGTAAACACCGCCTCCCGATGGTGAATGCGGTTATACTCATGCTGGTATTATTTAGTATTTTGGTCATTTATTTCATTAGCTGCATCCCAAATAACACACTATACACTAAATTAATAACACACAAAATTATATTACAATGAGACCCATAAATAAGAAATGTTCTTTTGTTTAAACTGACCATTACTTATTTATAATACATATTTATAATAACAGAGTGCAAATTTCCAGCACACTGCAAACCAAATAAACACAACATAAATAAACTTGAAACAGTCTGTTGATTAACCTGACAGTAATTTAAATTCCAAGTGCCAAACGCCTGGCCTTCTTGCTTGCAAAATCCTCAACCAAAGTGTATTGCACATTGTATGAGACACTATTGCAGTACAGTTATTTAAATAGTTACACATTTGGTGTTTTGTGTGTTTAGAAATGTAAAAATTTCAGTGAATATTTGATTACTGTTCCTGTTTTTGTATTACATTTACATTTGAACAATAAATAATCTGCTAGCTACAGTCATGGCTGTTCTCTAACTAAATACTGATAAGTAGTGGACAAAATCAATAACAAAATGCATACGTCAGTATAACTACATTGCAGACAAAGAGTTTGGATAGCTATCTTGGTAGTAGGGGGCCCATCCTCATATTTTTTCATGGGGCCCAAAATTGCTAGCGGTGCCCCTGCCTACACAGACCTGCGTTTGAAGCAAGTCGCCAACCATAGCGACAGGCAACTACAAAGTCGCTCTAGTGTGATCGAGGCATTAGGCTGCATCTGAAATCGCATACTTCCATACTATATAGTATGCCAAAAACAGTATGTGAGCCGAGTAGTATGTCCGAATTCATAGAATTTGAAAAACAGTATGCTATAAGTACCAGGATGACCTATTTCCGGCGAGATTCTGAAGTGCGCATTCAATGGACACTACGATATGCCATGATTGAGTTACGCAACTGACGCAGGTAAGTCACGAAATGATGACAAAATGGCAGATATAGTACGTCCGAGTTCCATTTATACTACTCATACTGTATTGACCTTATTCTCCGTGTATGAGCGGGCGCAGCCATTCGAGTCTTTTTGTCTCGAGACTTCCGGTCTCATTCACTTCCATTCATTTTTAGACATTAAAAACAGCTCGTTTTGCTGCTTAATGTTGCAAACTGCTGTTTTCTTCTTATATTATTCTATTTTATCTGTGTAGTCATGCAAATACTTGTTAGTAGAGCAAGTATGACCGCTTTCTGCCGTTTATTATTCCTAGTCATTTCTCCCATAGACGACTGAAACGAAAGTTCTAAAACAATCGCAAAAAACGAGTGCGCTTCAGCATTAAAGAATAAGCTCAATACCTCACAAATTAAGAGATTTGACCAGATACTTAGTCTGCTGATGGTAACCGAGTCAGCAGCTGTGCATTATTACACAGATACGTAAGCATACTGTTTACATTTATGGCTTACTTATGTTAACACAGACCTTACAAGATATTACTATTAATTTATAGATTTACTTGCCTCCCATAATATAAAGGCTGCGTGGCTACAGGACCTTCCTAAACCAGCGCTGCACCAACATCCTGTAGTCTCCACTGATCCCTGCTTACTAAGTAGCACCCACGATGAGTGGCATGGAATGCTCGACTGGCTGGGGTGCACATTTGCTTTTAAAAAGACGAAATCACCCTCACTGTGTAATAGAACACGACCAACTTTCACACTGTGTAAATATTGGTAGATCTCAGTACTTTTATAAGTCTTCATAAATGCTCCATCTACTCCTAGTGACAGGACAGAGTGATTAAAAATATCCCCGTAAGTTACCTCTGGCTCATATCGTCTACCCACATTAACGGTAACGATGGATGGGGCAATATGAGACCATCTAATCATTGCAGGGAGGTTTCACCGTACTCCCAGCTCAAAACATTTACCGAACTAGCATTATATGCCATTTTCCTAAAATGACAGCTAACTATACACTATGTAATGACTTTCCGAAACGGTCATCTGATGTACTGTGTCAGCGTACCGGAAGTTGGATGACAAAATGCAGAAGAGCGAAGTATTAAAGGTGGGCGGGGCGGAATATGGTCAATAGATCATACTTTTCTAACGGTCGAGTAGTACATTTAAATTCAAATGTTGCAGCCTTTGTATTTTTAGTACATACAAGTTGCTAATTTATTCTAGGATGTTAGTAGTTGCTAGGGTGTTTTGGGTATAATTACGTACTGCCCCAAATAAAACGTTCTCCATCTGAAAAATCCAACTTCTAGCTTGATCTGGCTTCTCATAATAATACTAACAGACGTAACAAGAAGGAAATGGGAGTTGGTTATGTCTGTGCTGGAGTTGCTTCCAATATGCTAAAAGATTCCATTGGTATTAAGCTTTTATCACTAGGCGATAGCTTCTTCCATGTGATGTATGTGATTTTATATCATCTGCTTATAAATTATCACTGTGTTGAATTATCAGGTTCCTGTGATGACGTGCACTGAAATGCTGACATAACAGATGTGGCGGTCGCAGGTCCTGTAAGTAATGCTGTTGTGTAATGATCTGAGTGTGAGTGTATCTGGTGTAACACGTGAGGAATGTGCGGTCAATGATGTTTTTTCTGACAGTATGTTGCACTGGGCTGTTTGGTGAAAGCACAATCATTAACACTTACAAGCACACGGACTGGATACTGAGAAATGTGAGCTAGCGATGCTGTCGTTTGTGTGTGTATGTGTGTGTATTGTCAGCACAGCTGTTAAGCATGAGCAGTTTGCAGTAGAGGAGAACAGTAGTTTGGCAGTAATGGTGTTTTTGACTAGCGTTACTCACGCGCCGCACTGCACATGCATGGAGCCCACTTGCTTGTCGCACCAGCCCATGGCCTGCAGAGATGGGTAGTCATCACACAGCTCCACAGTGCGGCCCATGAAGTTCTCCTTCTCAAAGATGGTCATACGGCTGTCCTGGTGAACCTACAAACCGAGATTGAAGGAGTAGTGGAGGAAAGAAATGGGGGTAAGAATACATCTAGGTTGTTTAAATAAAAAATATTTACAATGAATTCAGAAGACACTAAACATGTCATCTAAACTGTAAGAAGTGATTAGTTACTTTACTTCAAGCATGAGTAAACCTGTTGCCTTTAAGTTGACTCTACTTGATCACTCCACTTGTTTTGGAAAAAAGCTCCCCTTGAGTTAAACAGATGAGTTTTACCATTTTTAAATCCATTTAGGCGATCCCCAGGTCTGGTGGAAGCACTTTTAGCTTAGCTTAGCATGAATCATTGAATCGGATTAGACCATTAGCATTTTGCTGAAAGAATTCAGAAGAGTTTCAATATTTTTGTGTTTAAAGCTTGACACTTCTGTAGTTACGTTGTTTACTGTTCTAAGGCTGACAGAAAATAAGGAGTTACTATTTTCTAGGTTGATATGGCTGGGAACTATTCTCTCATTCTGGCGTAGTAATTAAGGAACTTTGCTGCAGTACCATGGCTGCAGCAGATGCAATGATATTACGTAAAAATAGTGTCTGAAAATAGTCCCCAGCTATAGGCATCAAGGTAACAGCGCTGCTTAATATCATTGTGTCTGCTGCAGCCATGGTAAAGCAGCAAACTTCCTAAGCTAAAAATGCTATCGCCAGAAATGAGCTAAATGGATTAAAAAATGGTCAAACTTAACTGTTTAACTGTAGGGCAGTTGTAAAATGAGCATATTTCCAAAAAAGTGTAGTGTTTCTTTGAAAAATAGTGGGTAATCCCATTGTAACATGTTTATTACGGATGTCTAGTGGCTTAGTTTCCAACATTCTTCAAAATATCTTCTTTTGTGTTCAACAGAAAAAGAAGCTGATAAAGGATTGAAACAAACTAGAACCAGCTATCTCTTTATTCTAGAAAAATCTAAATGGCATTCCTTGATGAAATCTAGTGAACGGTATTTCGTGGTCGTGGTTTTCCCGTACAGTCGAACTGTTGAAAATGCAGTTGCAGAAAAAAAATCTGATGTTGTGGGTTTTTATTTATTTATTTTAAATTTTTTTGGCTACATTCATAACTTGCTTCGACCATTAAAATGTTTCTCTCTTACGAATACAAAATGAAAGCACAATCGCTTCCTGCTGGATATTGATTCTGGAATGCATACCTGGCAACCCAAAGACTGCTACAAGCGAGTAAAATCATCTGACAGAACATCACATATTAAATAAATATGTGTAACATAATTTACGGCCACATCTCTAAGAAAGTTACTCAGAAGCACTGTTTGGTGTGCGTAAAGACAGTCAATACTTTACCACAGTGGTTCTCAAAGTGGGGGTTGAGATCCCCTGAGGAGTCGCGAGACTATAAAGGGGGGTCGCTTGGTAATTTCCAAAAATCTCATATTTGTCATTAAATTACTAAAACTACCAAATTTTATCCATAACCTACAAAAAATACAAATAGTTTTTAACTTATATTTAAAATATAGTTCATATTTATTAATTACAAAAAAACAACAAGATGCAAATAAAAAGCTTTTAAATAGTCAGACTTTTTCATTTTTTTCACTGGATTTGGACCCCTGGAGTTATTATGCTAAATTAATGTCACAGCTATAGTGTTAGTTGCAGCAAATTGATTTTACGGCACAATGTGAAAATTTGACACCTCGTCACCTTGGAATTATAAGGTTCTGTCTGCGTTCTGAAGGATTCTGAGATATTGAGCTTCAAAGTTTTTGCATTCAGTACAAACAGTATATGTGTAACATTTCTTTTTTTAAGAAAAAGTCTTAAAATGTTAACCACCCATAAAAAAAAACATCTGATAATGTAAATAAGTTATCAGTTAATAAGAATATGGCAATAACTCAATTTTGACTAAAATGTCAGACAGAACCTTATAATTCTGGTGACGACCTTTATGGCACTCGTACATTCAAAATAAAGGCCACAACTGAACATGGAGGATGATCTCTAAGTGGCGCTCTTCAAAATCATACCGAGAATAGTCTTGTGCTGTAAAAATTGTGCCCACCCTTCTCATTAAGTGAGGTTAATATTAAATGAATAATGATTATAAAAAAATAATATGGTTGTGGGCGCCACGGTGGCGTAGTGAGTAGCACGTTCGCCTCACAGCAAAAAGGTCGCTGGTTCAAGCCTCGGCTGGGTCAGTTGGCATTTCTGTGTGGAGTTTGCATGTTCTCCCTGTGGTTGCGTGGGTTTCCTCCGGGTGCTACAGTTTCCCCCACAAGTCCAAAGACATGCGGTATAGGTGAATTGGGTGAGCTAAATTGTCCATCGTGTGTAAGTGTAAATGAGTGTGTATGGATGTTTCCCAGAGATGGGTTGCGGCTGGAAGGGCATCCGCTGCGTAAAACAAATGCTGGATAAGTTGGCGGTTCATTCCGCTGTGGTGACCACGGATTTATAAAGGGACTAAGCCGACAAGACAATGAATGAATAATATGGTTATTAGACTGTTGGACTTTTTTGTGTTGTCAATATTCTTGTGTTTATATAGTTCCTACTGGTGTGTGTGCATCATTGTGTGTCACCATTTGTGTGGCATCATTTATAACCACCTCAGAGTCACTGCTGTTGTTATTTTCGGGGTTGCGGGCTGAAAGGTTTGGGAACACCTGCTTTAACAAGTATATTGTATCTACAAGTTTGTGTATGGCACAATATCAGAGAAGATCTGCTAAACTGACTCTGATTGCATAAGGCGGAAAATTGGCTATACTTTTGTTCCTTTTGGGCAGGTTTTGAGTTGTCATTGTGCTTGAAAATGTTATTTGACCTGGCAACCCTTCTGGAAAATCACACGTTGTTATCCTCAGTCTCATTTGCCAGATGATGTGGTATTTTATTTACTTCATTTCAAGTCAGTTGTACATACTGAATATATATTGTGAAGGGTCAGTTGGTTTTGGCACATTAGCATGCAGTTGCTAGGTTTCTTGTTGCAATCTTGTTGCTGAGCCAAAATTGTCTATCATATTCTGGTTCCTGGAATTGACTCTTTCTATTTCAGTCAAATTCATTCATTGCATAGAAGGAGTGTGTGTGAGCACTGGGAGTAAGTGTTCAGCATGTGTTCACACACTCACAGCGCTGCAGATGGGGCGCAGGGACATCATCCTCTCCACATGGTAGCCCAGATTGCCGCTGTAAGCGTCCCACTGGGGGTATTCTCCTTTCTCCAGGACAAACTGCTGCCCCTGGAAGTCGTGGTGCTCATATCCCACCCAGCTGCACACAACCAAAGAGAATCAAAACTTTTTCAGCTGCTCAAAAGTTTGAAATAAGTAAAAGGTTAGAAAACATGTTTATTTCTAACCGCATACTAATGCACTTGCAATATTTGATATACATTTAAGGTTCATTTTTGATCATTTACCATCTGTGGACTCTTTCATTTGCACCAAAGGTCTTTTTTAGTGGATTTTAAACTTCTTGATGTTCTTCACTCTAAGAACAATCATTATTTTGTTATGAAGTGACCATAAACTGACTGAATAGTTTTTTTGGTACGAATAAATGCTAACACTTCTGAACCTTTATTTTGAAGAGTTTTGCATTAAATTATTGAATACATTTTTTTAACTGAGATTTTTATGCCCTTCGAGGCTGCATTTATTTGGTTAACAAATACTATGAAATAATATAGTTAATATTAAATCTAATAGGTAATATTGTTAAACATTACTACAATTTAAATGCACTATTTGAATAGACTTTAAAATATATATTTGAAAGCTTTTACAAATTTTAAATCTGCAGATTCTTTCTCAGCATAAATGGTTCAATAATATTAATTAAAAAAAAACATTTAAAGGGATAGTTCACCCAAAAATGACAATTCTGTAATCATTTATTTATTCTTGTCAATTTTCCAAACCTGTTTGAGATTCTTTCCACTGTTGAACACAATACTGTTGAAGTTTTATAAACAAATTTCAAGAAGATCACATTCTATGATTGATCGTGGCTGGTCCTGCATCAACAATCACAGTTAAACCAATCAGATGAAGCCAAGCCTTCAATAAATAGCCCAGTTTGTCTTTACGTCCATTATCTTTGTTTCTGAAGAATCCCCCCATCCACCCCATCTCCCCCTCTCCTCCTTTTCCAGAGGGAGCTCTCGAGAACTACTTGATCTCGGAACTACTTGATCCCCTTCTATGCTATATGGAAAGGCGGGAGCCCTGGGCTCAAGTATCTCCAAACTCAGGGTTCTCTCCAAGGACAACATGCCAAACCTGCAACTAGTTTCAAGCCATAGCTAAGTGTAAACTCTTGAAAGAAGACAGTTTGAAAAATGCTGGTAGCTCACACCTATGACTTCCATATTAATTTTTCCTACTATGAAAGTCAGAGTGACAGCATTCTTCAAGATATCTTCATCTGTGTTCAACAGAAAAACAGAAACTCATAAAGATTTGAAACGCGTTTGGTGAACTATCCCTTTAACATTGACGGAGCCTTAAAATTACATAAAGTTTCTATACAATAACATTTTTATAGTTCATAAAACAATTATGATTCTTTAGAAAGCCATTAACTTGTTTTAATTAACATTTAAGACTGTAATATTTTTTCTTCCTAATAATCTATAAAAGCGCCATGATCAAACTAATTACAAAACTACTTTGTGTAACAGCAGCTCGGTTATAATTTATTACTCCTAAAAACACATTTTAACAAATCGTCTCAAGACGAAACACTTAAGAAGCGTTCAAAAACATCTAAAAGTGTAATTTCCGTACTAACTGTCAAGATTTTGCAATCATTAACACAGAGTGGGCGACTCACGCGCCGCTCTCCACACGGATAGAGCGGATGTTGTCAAACCCACGCTCCTGGATGTTGCGGCACTCAGAGGTGAGCTCCTGACACTTGCCTTGGAAATGCTCCTGCTCGAACACGGTCACCTGAAAACACACACATACACATACACACACACATGCACATGCCACAGTTTCATTCTCTAATTTGGAGAAAGTTGAATTCTGAAATCTCTCTCCTACACACTCCTCTGCTGTCCTCTGTCTGTTAAATAATACACAATTCTTTGGTAAATGAGCAGCAGAAACTATCCAGAGCATTCATCTACACACAACTGTCTCAAAATCTACTGCAGCAGAAGCCTTTGTTCAATTATTGATAGCTCGGTGCCTTGTTTCTTACTCTTAGACAAAGAATCAATAGCTTGTCTCTTACTTTTTTATTTTTGTGTCTCAAAAGAGAGAGAGAGAGAGAGAGAGAGAGAGAGAGAGAGATTCAGAGAGAGAGAGGTCAGGGTTTCTTACCTTAAAGCAAGGAGCCATGTCAATGCCGGATGCTGATGGGTTTGTTTGGATCGCAGTAACTCTGTTCATCTTTTTTCCTGCACAAAAGGAAAGACTTGAAAACTTCTTCAAATCAGTCGAACTATAGTTATGTTGAGTACTGGTATGTTGTTTGACGTACGTTTGGGCAGATGGACAGTCCTAAAGCACAGCTGAACTGAAGTATTTATTGTTTCTGTAATGTTCACTGCTACGGCACTGCTTTCAATGCTTTTGTAGGCTATCGCTGTGTTTTTTTTCGTGCACGATAAAAAACTGGCATTGCTTCATTTAACAACTGGCAAAGAGGTGTTTGTGGCCTTCGGTGATGTGTTTCAAATGCCAGAGGTGCTTTTGTTTGCAGTTTTAGATGTTGAGATGTTCTCAGGAATAAAAAATTAATGAATTATATGAGATATCTATCCATCTATCTATCTATCTATCTATCTATGTATCTATCTATCTATCTGTCTGTCTGTCTGTCTGTCTGTCTGTCTGTCTGTCTGTCTGTCTGTCTGTCATCTATCG
>CAIGQQ010036111.1:0-11919 GCA_903798035.1 Danio albolineatus
GTTTATTTTTAACTTTTAATTTCTGTAACCTTTAATAAAAAAAAAAACACATGAATCAAAAATAAATTTAGTCAAACTGCAGCTACTGCAAAGTATTTGGGTTTAGAAGTCGCTAAAATAGCTACTTTACTTACTAGATCCAGATTTATCTGTCCCCAAAAGCAAGAATCTGAAATTGTTTCATTTCAAAGATTAAAAATTTGTAAAATATGTATTTATTTAAAATATTAGAATATTTAGGCTCAGAATATTAAAAAATTAGGCTCAGAATACAATCCTTTTGTAGGGCAATATACATTACAGTACTTGCAAAGTAGTTAGTTAATTTTTTTATATAAAATTTTTCATATATCAGATTAACTATTAATATATTTAGGTCGACTTTTTAAAATATTTGTATTATATTTTTATTGTTTAAATTAGTTGATTTTTTTAAATTTTATTTTAATAGATTAATGTTTAATATTTTTTATTAATTGATCAATTTAATGTTCTTATTAGTTGATCAATTTTAAATGTTTTATTAGTTGTATAATTTAATATATTTTTATTAGTTGATCAGTTTTTAATAGATTCATTTAATTAGTTGATCAATTTTTTATTTTATTAGTTGATCTTTTTTATTATTATTATTATTATTATTATTATTATTATTTTAGTTTAACTTTCTAATTAGTTGATCAGTTTAATTAGTTACTTAAATTAGTTCATCTATTTTAATTAGTTGATCGGTTATTTTTAATTAGTTGATCAGTTTATTTATTAGTTGATCAATTTTTTAATATTATTAGTTGATCGATTTTTATTTTTTATTATTATTTTTTAATTAGTTTAACTTTCTAATTGGTTAATGATCCGTTTAATTAGTTCATCTATTTTAATTAGTTGATCAGTTATTTAATTAGTTCATCAGTTTATTTATTAGTTGATCAATTTTATATTGTATTGATCGATTTTATTTTTTTTACATTTTATTTATCTATTTTTTTATTATTTTTTTAATAATTAGTTGATTTAACTTAAAACTAATTAAAAAACTGATCAACTAATTAAGTAGTTCATCTATTTTAGTTGATATATTTGTTTATTAGTTGATTAATTTAATTTTTTAATTAGTTGATCAATATATTATCAATTGATCAGTATTTTTTAAATTAGTTGATCAGTTTTTTTATTAGTTAATTTTATAACTTAATTAGTTGGTCAATATATTAATTTTATTTAATATTTTATTAGTTGATCATTTTTAGTTGATTTTTAATATTTTTGTTCAATTTATGTTTTTAAATTAGCTGATCAAATTATTATTATTTTTTTAGTTGATTTAAAAAAAAATTATTAGTTGATTTTATTTTTAATTAGTTGATCAATTTAAAATTACCTCAATGTTACTGCATCCCCAACACTGATATATCTGTCTCTTTCTCTCCCGCTCATGTGTCCGCTCTGGTCACATGACTGATTGTCCCAGTGGTTTTGTTTTTCTGTCATCACTTTACCCCATAACGGGTAATGTGATTGTGTAATGTGCCCAAACGCTCACCGCAGCTCTGCGATGACACATTACTGAATCAATTTCCCTTTTTTTATTACTATTATTAGCGAGTTTAACAGACGAGTACCACGCACCAAGTTCACAATCTCCTCTGTTTTGTCTCCGCAGAAAATCTGATCGTGTGCATCACCCGCCGTGAGTTTCCTCCTCCTGCTTACTGTCCCTGCTGAGCCTCTGATCTCATCGCTTACGGGACCATCGCCACTAAAATTACAGCCCGCCCTTCAGTAGCTACTCTCCATGAGATCAATGTGATTCTTGAGAAACATAAACAGCCACTACTTCTAATGGACACTACAGTCAAACTCGTTTTTGGTTCATACCACTTTTATTTTTTCATTTCGAGTTTGTTTTTGTCAAATTATGCAAACACTAGAGACAGAAAAGTCTGTTTAGTCGCATCCCCAGCTTATCAAACGTTATACTTTTATTTTCGGCGTCTATTAGAACACTAGTATAACATGCCGTTTGTTTGTTTTTAGCTTCATCCTGCTTCGTGGTTCACATTTGATGTAAACAAACTTAAAGGTAATGCCAAATCGCATCATTCATACGTGTGGCCTGAAGAAAATAATGTATATAGGATATCTCGGTAAGTTTTATGTCTTGACGCATTGCAACGGGCCTATTTTTCAGTAGTTTTTTGGTAAAAGCACTAGAAGACCACCAATTCCACTTAAGTTATGCATAATTTTTATTTTTACTTTTTGTGGGTGGTCTTATGGAGTGTTCAGTCTTATAAGAAGGGGTTGTGAAAGCATTGATGAAGCATTACAAAAGAGGCAGAGGGACATTTGAGGTTTATTTTTTTAAAGTAGCATTCAAGATCTTTTAGCAGCTCTGGAAGTCTTGCGTCTCAAACCTCATGGCAAATTTGAAAAGCATTCCAGAGTAGGGTTTTTCAATTCAAAATTGGCCATTTTGTTTATTTCTGTGTACAAAAAAGAAATTCTGCCACTTAAAGTTTTAATAAACTCAACAACCGAAGAGGTTTAAAAGCGTAGTCCCACTTCCGATACTTTGTAAATCGACCTCGCAGTTGGACCCAGTGTTTTTTGGTTTATTTTGTCTGAATATAAATGAATGTGTAAATATGAGCGCGTCTCACAAATCCCACTCTGCGTACTTGCGGTGCCTCGTTTGCTCGGCGTGTTCGTGATGAGGGACGTTCGGCCACCTTCTGCCTCTCGGTTTCAGTGCCTGTCTGTGTAGAGAGTGAACGAGTGTACATTTGAGGATGTATATGCATTGTTTCCATTTCGTTTCATTTCTTTCTGAGATCCGTAAGTACAGTGCTTGTTTCTTAGACTGCATATTCAAATGCACAGTATGTCTGCTGTAGATATTTACTGAATAGAAACTTTAGCACTAGGGGGTCAATGGACGATTTTTTTTCTTTGTTTTTTTTTTTGTTTTTTTTTTAAACAGGATTTTTTCACTTTCCCATGGCTTTTTAAATCTGAAATCCAAGCCTTCAAGATGTTAGGTTGGCTGTTGAGTAAATAAATGTGAGCTTGAAGTCTTGAGGATTGAATTGATTGTTCAGTGTTGAGCGAGGCAGATAAACGAATCTTTTGATTACCGGAAAAACACACCCAGCGTCTCTTTCAGGCAGGATTTAGCAAGAGCTCACGTTTTGATTCTACCTTGATGAGAAAATAGATAAAAGCACATTTAACTATATATACCAGAGAATATTTGTTAATTTTAATTATTTTTTTCCTTTTCTGTTGTTTTTTTATTGCTCTTTCATTTCTGTATTTTATGATTTGGGGCTGATTTTTGTTTGTTTTTTTCTCCTTCGGGTGTTGTGGGTGAATGCATATGCAATCAGTTTTATTTTTTAAATAAATGCATTTACGGTTTATATCTTTTAATTAAAGACGAAAGGAAAAAAAAATCTGTGTCGTGCTGTCAGTTGACATGCTGTTTCTCTGCAACACTAACAAGTGGGTATTGATTCATATTTACCATATTTCAACACTCTACCTTTGGTCTTAAACATTGCACCTTTCTTTCATGGATTGAATTGTAACTTAGCAATACTGTTTTGGGTTTTTTTTTAATAAAAGGATGATTTTTTTTTCAAGGTTCTGACAGAATTTTTGTGTGATGCAGTGTATTTATACTGTAATGCATTCAATGCACTATCCATTTATTTAGAACTCTTTAATTGCAGAAGTGTGCAAATTACACTCCAAATATTTTTGCTGCTTGTCCAGACTAATTATAACAAGCTGAATCACAATTCTTGATTTGTTTTTCTTTTTTTGAGGCTTAACTGAATTGTTCAATCAACTTTAAAAAAAATAAAATAAAAAGTGCAGTAGGTGATCTGCCAAAATGCTAATGTTAGCTTTGAAAACACAGTCCCTCCCCTGCTGTCCAAAGCCACGCCTCCTGAAATCACAAACACGCACCTTAAAGATGACAGAAGACAACCCACTACATCAGGGGTGACCAACCCTGCTCCTGGAGATCGACCGTCCTGAAGATTTCAGTTGCAACCCATATAAAACACTCCTGCCTGTAATTATCTAGTGCTGTTTAGGTCCTAATTAATTGGTTCAGGTGTGTTTAATCAGAGTAGGAGCTGAACTCAGCAGGAAGGTCGATCTCCAGGAGCAGGGTTGAGCACCCCTGCACTAGATCATGTCATTTGTCAGTTAGAAAACTTTAGAATAATTCCAAACGAAAAACTGGTATTTAGGTTTCAGTTGTGTAGCAAGCAAAACTTATAATGTGCTGTCTTTCATGCATGCAAGGATCGCTGGTTTCACACGCTATTTCCTAAAGCGACTCTGCTTAGTGGCTGGCCGGCGGGGTGCAGGAATTACACTTGTTACTAAGGGCATACTCGTGCTATGATATCCGACCCCAGGCCCGTTTCCTGGGTCATTTGAGTGTGTGTGCGCTGAATCGGGCTCAGGCATGGTACAGTTGGCCGGCCCTGGCCCGGTTGGAAGAGGTGTGCCAGAGCGCAGTTCACTTGGGGTTTTGGTGTGGTACGCTTGTAGTGTGGGTGCAAAGCGTGCTTGAGCCCGAAACTAAAGAGGAGATGTGACTTTTGGGGACTGTTTCATATGGATTTATTAATCATTCTTACTGTTTAATGAACGCAAACTGTCGTAGAATATTAAAGACGCAAACCCCTCATTGCACGACAGCTGCACCTTCAGCAAACCTCCTAATTCCTGCTGCATGAGGACTTTCTGATTGTTTATGAGCATCAGCAGTGGCTGATCTGTTTTATCTGCGCGTCACTGCATATCAAACCACTAAAACCATATAATCATATAAAGACATGTTCACTGTGCTGAGCGAGAGCGCTTCTCTTACACTGAACAGCGCATCAATGATGATTTAAGTGTGCTCAGGCCCGAATGTAATGTGAGTGCGGGCCGTTGGGGGAGACGGGTGGGGGGACAAGTGTGCTTTGGCCCAGTTCAAGGCAACTACACAGTGCGAGTATGCCCATAAGTGTACATGCTATTTCAGACTGAAAATTCTGTGTAGCATGGTAAACAACATAGGGAGCTTGTCATAGGTTGTCATTGTTCAAAAATGAACCAATGTGATGTGAATATGAAGCCAACTTCAGCTCAGTAAAGCAGGCTAGGTGGAATAGCGCTGTTTACTGATGTTTTGTTAGTAGACTAAATAAAAAATCTACATTATCAACGCTGTAAAAGGTCCTTTATGAAACTGAAAATGCTCACATCAATCTTTCGCCGGAAGATTTATCTGGCTGAACAACACTGTCCATATAACCCATTCATAAAACAATGGCTGACTTTTATACCATAACATTACCTGTCTAAAAGAAACACTTCAGCTGTGGTGTCGTCCTTCCATCAGCATGCAAAAGTTACTCCAATATTGATTCAGGATTTTTAAAAGTTTTGATTTAGTCACTTTCTTATGTGCACATTAACGGCGGCTCTGTCTGCATGAACAGGTGCAAAAATCTACATTTGTTGACACACATTTTAAGCTATTTAACAGAATTATGGGAATTATCAGCCTGACAAATTTTAATTGGAAGAATATTTTTTAGTCTTATGCTTTACCCAGAATATAAAAATACATTTAGATCAATTACTTTCATCATTATTACTGGCATGTGAAGAGACTTTCAACCAGCACAACCAAAAATGTTTCTGAAGACAATCACCTACTGCACCTTTAAGTTAACAACTGTGTTGGGACAACGAGAAGAAATTGAGTGGAACCCAACATTTTTTACACTGTATATAAAGTATGACTGATTTGTTCAATTAATAATTTCAGCACATTACAGAGCTCAGCTGCTTCTGGAAACACGTTTTGTTTTTGAAACAATGTTTTAAAATGAGATTGCAAACTATGTGGGCCATGAAAAATCTAAATAATAAAAATCAAACTAATTATGTCAGCTTAAAAGAATTACTTTGAAACCACTAAACGAATGGTTTTCATTCATTTTGATCAACGTTGTTCACAGCAGCCGCAAATCTCCATTAGGTGAACTATGCCTTTAAATAAAATCGCCACCACTGAATATGAGTTTTCCAGTCATTCACGTTGCTTAATATTTACAGTTTTGAAGTGAATAAATCTCTTACGGAACGGATCCATTTTCAGCAGGTACACTGTGGTGACTGCATTTAGCTTGACCTTGCTGGAAAATATAAATAGCGGGTATATTTCAATGCTGCTTTGCTTATCTCATACTTGTTTTTGGACCAGCATAAACCCAATAAGTATTAAAACATACCTTATCAGTAGATATATTTTTTCAGCAGGGTGCTGCTTTCCTGATACGGCAGGTCATAATTATTTGTGTATAATTATTACTCATAGTTCATTTTCTGATGGTATTTCATAAGTAAACAATATTATACATTGTTAACAGAGAGCAGAAAAGGTGTATCCTGAAGTAGTGAATGTTATATTATTAGCCTCACTTGCTATGAATTGTAGAATACTTGCTTATATCAAAATATATATAACCATTTATACACGTTTTCACCACAAAAACTACAAACGCACTCCAACACCATATTTTTAACACACAACAACAATCTGCGCTTTAACTTTTGTGAAATCGGTGTTGCTAAAAATGTACACTTATGCAGTAAGCACCTTTAGCATTAGAAAATATACACCTTTAGTAAAAAGTCAAATGCCTTTTTCTTTATTAAACATTAATGAAATGCTGCACACTGACAAGGGAAACCAGACATTCACATTCATGTTAAAGGTGAGGTAGCTTCTTCATGGAGATTTGAGACTTGAAATTACATGCATTAGTGAAGGTGGAGAATTTTTGACCCAGTGAACAAACAGAACATACAGAAGACCACACAACCCTATGAAAAAAAACAGCTTAAACCAGTCTAGCCTGGTTGGCTGGTTTTAGCTGGTCTACCAGCCTGGTTTCATTTCTAGGCTCATTTCCAGCCTGGTCTTGTCCAGCTTAAACCAGGCTTGTCAAGTTGGTTTTAGCTGGTCGTTTTCCAGTATGACCAGCTAAGACCAGGTTGGAAATGGCTGGAAACCAGCCTGAAAATGTCCAAAACACCTCTAAAACCAGGCTGGTTGACCAGCTAAAACCAGCTTAGGCTGGTTTAAGCTGGGTTTGTTTGTTTGTTTGTTTTAGCAGGGAGAGTTTAAAATGTGATTTTATTTCCAATGTGGTATATTTACACAGCCAGCCAGCCTCGACGCTCCCGGTGAACTGTCTTTCCATTATAAAATTGCCATGTTTAAGGTCAGAATTCTTTAAAAATCAGTTATCTTCACTGCCTAATAGATATAAGATAAAAAGTGGGTCTCAGACTGGACTAGAAGCACTGAATTAAACTCCATTTTACCCCCGCCATCGCTTTAAAATATATGACATTTTACCCCAGTGTTTTCAATGGAGTTTCTGCACTCGCCTGTTGATCCTTCTGGTGCTAGCAGTTACACGTCTTTCAGCTCGTTTTATGCTTGAACAACAAAATGAATGCTTAAATCTATAAACTAAATGTACTGTCATTACATTACAACATTGATGCTTTAAAAGGAATTTTAAGAAATTGAGAATAGTTACAATAAGCCTCTCCAGAAGTTTTACATTGACAGCTGTTCATATAGCCCATTAAAAAGGCCGCACCCCAAACTAACTCAACACAAGCACACGTCGCGACACCTGCTGGTGAAACCATGTCACGTGAACCTGCACACAAGGCGAATCGGTCAATGACTCTTTTTGATGAACTGATTCCTAAATTCCGAGTCATTGAAATCAAAACATATCTGCTCTTGATCAGCTACTTACGCCAAGACTCGTTTGACATGAGATGATTTGTGATGCAGCTGCTCACGTGTCCAACAGATCACCTGTGTTTGCCTTTCGAAAAGTTTATCGTGTTTATTTTGGATCATAACATGGGCATCGTTGCTGGTAACTTCATTGGCGAAGCACGTGGACCTAGCTAATGAAACGCGATCTCAAGATCACCTCACTAATGTTGTAACATCTGGACCATCGGTGAACTATTTATTGGCATACACATACTTGGCATTTAATACGAACAATCCTCAAGATAGTGTGTTGAATTTAGTTTATAATTACCCGATTAACGTTAGGCTTCAGAATTTCTTACACAGTCATCTCTAAATGTTTTTTTCGAAGTCGTTTAAAAATTTATCCAAAAGTTTGCACCCAAATAGTCCTGGAATGTTGGGGCTACAGATGTTGAACTGAAAACGCAAAGTAAGTGAAATACATCTTGGGAAAACGAGGAAAGCTCGTATTCCTGCATCGTTAACGGTGTTTTTGTTTTGCGGTCTCTATATGTAGCTCAGTCTGAAGTTGCTGCCAGCATGTGGAAGTACCAGCATCCTGACTTCGCTTTATTCCTTCTTGGTGAACTTCAGAAGCAGCAGCAGGGAAGTGTCTTCTGTGACACGCTTTTGCAGACCGAGGGTAAGAGCAGACTCACGGCCACTGAGTCAACCGTATCCCCTTGTAAACAGATAATCGAAGACCCCCGATGTCATTGCAATGATTTTTGAGTAGTACAATAGCCAGTAGCCTAATGTTGATGACAGAGACTGCCACTGCATGTCCTAAATCTACACTATTTTACACACCATTTAAGAGTTGTGCAGGAATTATGTCACGATCTGAAGAATAGTTCCCTCAGGAGAATTTCCTTCAACAACGTAAACTGCACAAACACACACTCTAAGCGCTGTCTGGTTAGTTATTCGAGCCATATTTGCAATAAAATACACAAAAGGTATTAAAAATAGACGTTTTTAGATAAATTACGTTGTAGAGCAAAATATTAAGGTATTGTCAAGTTATATTCACCTCAGATGTTTTGTCATCGACTGTAAAACCTCAATAACCCAATATTTTTTGTCCTTCTGTATTCTGGCATCATTCCTAAGAAGATAAGAGTTTTGATTTAAGTCCAAAGGATTTTAGTAGCGTTGAAATGGCTCCAATAACAGTTAAAATCACTCCAATATTTTGTTCAATTTGATTTGTGCTTGGGGCTGGCATTGTGGCTCAGTGGGTAGCGTTCACAGCAAAAAGGTCACTGGTTTGAGTCTTGGCTGGACCAGTTGGCATTTCTGTGTGGAGTTTGCATGTTCTCCCTGTGTTTGTGCGGATTTTTTTCAGGGTGCTTCGGTTTCTCCCAAAGTCCAACGACATGCGCTAAAGGTGAATCATAAACTAAATTGGTCGTAGTGTATGGGTGTGTATGGGTGTTTCCCAATACTGGGTTGCAGCTGGAAGGGCATCCACTGCGTATGACATATGCTGGAAAAGTTAGCAGTTCATTCCACTGTGGTGGCCTCCGAAATAGAGACTAAGCTGAAGGAAAATGAATCATTTCTCATTCCGTAGTTGATGTGCATGCTGAGACCTTTTTGCTAATTAAAATATCCACCTTATTTCCCCTCCAGCTACAACTTAACACTGGGAAACACCCGCACACTCTTGCATTCACACACATACACTACAGCCAATATAGCTTATTCAGTTCACCTATACCACATGTCTTTGGACTGTGGGGGAAACCAGAGCACCCAGAGAAAACCCACGCAAACACGGGAAGAACATGCAAACTCCACACAGAAATGCCAACTGACCCAGCCAGGGCTCGATCCAGCGACCTTCTTGCAGTGAGGCGATCAAGCTATCCACTGCACCACCATGACGCCCATTATTATGTCTTGCTATTTATTGTTATTTTATTATTTATAAATGTTTTATTGTCTTGTCACGAAAGTTTAAATGGTGAGTGGAAAGTCTTTCACTATGTCTGTTTTATCAAGCATTTATGTTCTTTTCACTCAATAAATAAAACAGTTTCAAGAGTTCACACTTAGCTGATGATTGATTATAAAGCTTGTTTGGCATGCTGTCCCAGGAGAGAGTCCTGAGCTCATAAGATCCTCGAGCCTGGGGCTCCCTCCTGTTTGCAAGACAAAAGGGGAGTTTGAGCTCAGGTAGATTTTGAGAACTCCCCTGCTGTAGGAGCTAATTAACAGATAGTGATTGCTCTTAAGAGATAACCACTTACTAGGAACATGTCTATGGTGCCGATTTGAATTAGTCAATTAACTTAAGTTGCATGTTTTTTGGATGGTGAGAGGAAACCGGGGAACCCGAGGGAAACCCACATGAGCACAGGGAGAACATGTAAACTCCACACAGAAACGTCAGCTGGCTTGGTAAGGACTATAACCAGTGACGTTCTTGCTGTGAGGCAACAGTGCTAACCACTGGGCCACCGTGCCACCCATCTAGGAAAGGAGGAGGAGTAGGGGTGGAAGGGGGGATTCTTCAAAACGAAGATGGCTGTGATATGAAACTTAGGGTGTTTATAGTGGCTATGGAATGGTCTGATTGGTGAATCAAAAATTGAATAATGCGGGACCAGCTGCAAGCAATCATAAGCACTTGATCCTCTCGAAATTAGTTTATATATAAACTACACTAGTAGAAGTGACTGAAACTGTAACTGTTGTCACAGTAGAATGTTCCCCTTCATGCATGAAGAAAAAAATAAGCCACGGTAAGAAGAGTACCCAATTTTTTTTTACAGTGGGAATTGAATCGTTGTGGTTTGCAATTGCTGAGATGATGTCATATGATTGACAGGTTGTCCCACCTTTGGTCAATTTATAAGGATGAAAGAACAATTAGATTTCTGTATAGGTATTAAACCCAATGCTGTATGTTTTCTGAGGCTCTATGTTGCCTGTTCTTGAAATTAAATATAAATATCTTGTCTTCTCCTCAGGTGTGTGTGTTCCAGCTCACAGTTGTGTGTTAGCAGCTCTAAGCCCCGTCTTCTCGCGAATCCTGTCCTCTTCTCCTGCTCCACACGCTGGACAAAACCGGCTGCTGAACCTGGAGGCTGTGGGATCTCATGCTTTGCTGAAGCTGGTGGGGTTTCTGTACACTGGAGAAATGGAGATCGAGAGCTGGAGTGAACATGAGGGAATAATGGCTGCTGCCCTCAGACTTGGACTTAGAAGTCTTTTGGAAAAAAAGAGAGTGTTGGTGAAAAAGGACTTTTTGGAGACTGCTGTACAGACTGAAGGTTGCCTGAGGAACCAGGAGAGCGAAATTGTGCCTGAACCATTGAAAGTGCAGAGCAGCACTGCAACTTCAGTGCAACATTGTGGCTTGCTGGATCATGAATCGCCACCGTCGTCATTACATGATGAAGTAAATGGAACTGAAGGTTTTAATTTGGTCAATAAAGTCACTGGTCTTTCCCTCACTGACCATACGGAAGCGTCGGTATTGAACCGTCGAAACACAAAGACTAAAAGGAGTTGGAAAACGGCAAAGAGGGAAAGCCAGTTTAGGAGAATAACTCGGCAGCAAACCCAGATCAAGGTTTTTAACGTCGAAGAAACAAAATCAAAACGAATTGGAGTGGTGGAAAGGAGAAGGAGAGTATCAGGCAAGGACTTCCAGAAACTTTTAGAGAAAAAAAGAGGTGTTTCTGAACAAAACGAGGCCAAAGTGGACCAGCTTAAAGTCAAGATCAAACTGAGTAGAAGGAGAGGAGCTTGCTGGGAAAGCAACCTCCTTGTTTCTGTCCAAGGTGAGAGTGAGAAGGCAGAAGAGGTGAAAGAGTGTGCACCTCAAACCCAGGTAAGAATTATTATTCAAAATATAGCCACTGTATGTATTGCCAATTGTAACAGACTTTAGTCAATAAAGCAGTGTTTGTTTGTGTGGATGGACGGGTTAAATTAAGAAAAGAAAATAATTTTTATTTTAAATTAATTTTAATTTTAATGAATTTTTAAAATTTGTTCATCAAGGGATTCTTCATTTTTAACTGTGGTTGTTATATATA
>CAIGQQ010036118.1:0-18533 GCA_903798035.1 Danio albolineatus
TCCAGCCACAACCCATCTCTGGGAAACACATCCATACATTCTCATTCACACACATACACTATGGACAATTTAGCTTACCCAATTCACCTGTACTGCATGTCTTTGGACTGTGGGGGAAACCGGAGCACCCGGAGGAAACCCACGCAACCACGGGGAGAACATGCAAACTCCACACAGAAATGCCAACTGGCCCAACCGGGACCTGCCCCAAACGGGGGATCGAACCAGCGACCTTCTTGCTGTGAGGCGAACGTGCTACTCACGCGCCACCGTGGCGCCCTATTATTATTATTATTATTATTATTATTATTATTATTATTATTATTATTATTATTATTATTATTATTATTATTATTCATTCATTTTCTTTTCAGCTTAGTCCCTTTATTAATTCGGGGTCGCCACAGCGGAATGAACCGCCAACTTATCCAGCATTTGTTTTACGCAGCGGATGTCTTTCTAGCTGCAACCCATCTCTGGGAAACATCCGTACACACTCATTCACACTCATACACTACGGACAATTTAGCCTACTCAATTCACCTATACCACGTCTTTGGACTTGTGGGGGAAACCGGAGCACCCGGAGGAAACCCACGCAACCATGAGAAGAACATGCAAACTCCACACAGAAATGCCAACTGACCCAGCCGAGGTTCGAACCAGCGACCTTCTTACTGTGAGGTGAACGTGCTACTCACTACGCCACCGTGGCGCCCATTAATATTATCATTATTATTATTATTCATTCATTCATTCATTTCAGAGGTCGCCACAGCGGAAAGAACCCATGTTCATATGTTTTACGTAGCGGATGCATTTCCAGCTACAACCCAGTATAGGCTAAACACTCATACACACTCATTCTCAGACACACACTTATACTGCATGTCTTTGGACTGTGGGGGAAACTGGAGCACCCAGAGGAAACCTATGCAAACACGGGGAGAACATGCGCAGTCTGGACTCAAACCAGTGACCTTCTTGCTGTGAGCCTTCAGTGCTAACCAATTATTATTATTATTATTAGTAGTAGTAGTAGTAGTAGTAGTAGTAGTAGCAGTAGTAGAAGTAGTAGTAGAAGTAGTAGTAGTAGTAGTAGTAGTAGTAGTAGTATACTGATATATTGACATTAGTAATGTTGTAATGTATGTGTCACGATCACCAGCGATCTCTCCTCTGTCAGAGATCGCTAGTTCACACATACGCCCGTGAACTACAAATCAGCCATGTTTGAGGACTACAATTCCAGCCATGCAACACACACAGACTCCTGTTCCATATCATGACTGATTGTGCACACACCACCGGAGGACTGTCTGAAACTGATTACACACACTACAAAAGCAGCACACACACTCTCTGTCACTGCTATAGTATTGTGATCTGTTAGTGACCATACAACGCGTGTTCTTTGTTCCAGTTTATCTGTTTTTGACCTTAGCCTTGTTATTTGATATCCCTTGCCTGCCAGCCTTTTGATCTTTTGCCTGTTTACGACTAAGATTTGGATTTCCTGTATACACCTGTTTGCCCCTGATTGACCACCGCTATACTGACTTTTAATAAAAATCTGCAATTGGATCCTCGCCTCCGTTGTCATCGTCACACTCCTCTGTAACAGAATGCACAATAAGCCATAATGAGCACATCAGTTACCCCCTTTATTTTAGAGTGAGAATGATGCAATTTCATTTTAATTTGCATACTTTGTTATACAAAAAGAGTCCTATTTAATGAGGCCAACTTTAAGCACTTTTTTGAAAATATCATGTAATCTAATCATAATATTTGTTTGGGCGCATGGGCATGTAAAGGGAGAATTTGATTGACAGTTGGTTGATTGACCTGGAATAATTTCCTGACAGAAATCAGAGAGTTCTCATGGTTTCTCAAAGTTTTCTCTAAACTTTTCCCTTTAAATAGCATTGAAGATGTCTTTAAGATGACTTTATTTTGTTTTGCAACACAGCCTCATCTCATACATCTCATAGTTACATCTCATACAGTATCATCATGCTGTTATTTTACACCTCATTTTTTCAAATATTTATTTCAGTTTCCGGAAACATCTGAAAAGCATGTTTACTTTACTGGGTGAAACTCGACAGAGAAGTTCAACACAGTTTCTATGAACTTACTTGCCCGCTCACTTTGGCTCAACGTGCGGCTTTTTATATGTGAAACACTGTCTACTATTGTTAGTCTGCAGTTCCCACTGTGGTCTCGCCAGATTGGAGCTCCAAGCTCTGCCTGACAACATGGTGTAAAATCCTATTTGCATTGTATTTGTCCGTGGAATCGTCAAGCCTGTGAGCAGTAGAATCACCCACTACTCCCCTGCCAAACCCTTCATCTTCATCACCTCTCTCTTTCCTTCACACACACTTTCTCACTCTCCCTCTCAGTGAGTGTGCCGGCACTTTAACAGACCACCACACACTGTCCTTAATCAACACTCTGAAGATACTCACTTCACAAGTCTTCACATAAGTAATAAAGGAGACCAGAAATCGCATGTTGATTGAATCACTCATCTTAGCTGAAAGAGCATCCTTGTGAGGTTTGAGCTATCTTAAGTAGAGTATAAACAAGTAAATAACTATAGAACAGTGTTTCTAAACTGAATTTGTTTAGAAAATGTTTTTATAAGAACTGGCATCCATGTAATTTGGCTAAGTGGAAAAAAATGTGCATGTGACAACATTTCTTCAAAATTAAAGTATGTTGGTTGCTGGTTATTGGATGCCTCTCAACGATTTAGCTATTAAATGTTTAATAATCAACTCAAAAGTTTGATGTTCTATAATTTTGCTTTTGAAAATCACATAGCACATAAATCTGAACCTAAACCTAAATCTTAGTTTTAAAGACAAGCAAACACATTTGCTGAAGCAACCATGTAAGTTTGCTTTTTATTTTGATTTGATTTACAGAACATTTAACCTTTGAGCCATTACAGTATATGCATCATGTGAGCAACCTAAACTACGTTTCTTGGAAATAATGAAGGTTATTTAATTCAATGTATTTAAAAAATAAATAGTCTGTCAATAGGGCAGGAAAAATAATCTCATTTCAAAGCAAAAGCTAAATTATTTTGTTTACCTAATTGGCAGAATATGTTTTAAGGGAAAACCCCCTTTCTTTTGACATTATTTCTTAAAGGAAGAATTTGTCTAGAAAATGCTTTTTTATTTAAGAATTTATAAACATGGAGTGACATGGTGGCTCAGTGGTGTCGCTTCATAGCAATAAGGTTGGTGGTTCGAGTCCCGGCTGGGCAGTTTGGCATTTCTGTATGGAGTTTGCGTGTTCCCCCCATGTTGGTGTGGGTTTCCTCGGGGTGCTTCAGTTTCTCCAATAGTCCAAAGACATGCGGTATAGGTCAATTGAGTAAACTAAATTGGCCATAATGTACGTGTGCATGTGTGAATGCAAGAGCGTATGGGTGGTCAGTACTGGATTGCAGCTGGAAGGGCAAGTAAACATTTTTGCAGCATGGATTTAGTAGTTAAAAAAAGTTATTAGTTTTTAATTTTAATATCAGCTTTTCAATGTGTTAATTATATATAGAGAAACAAACCCCATGTTTTATAATGATATGCCCTAGCAGTAACATATATAATGTAAAAAGCAAGGGACCAAGAACTGAGCCTTGTGGTACCCCATAGTGTACTTTTGATCGGGATGATGCCTCTTCATTATCTAATCAAATATGATAATCAATCGATAATTGACAATGATTCGGATAAGACCTGTACCAGAGAACTTTCAAGCTTATCGAGCACAATGTTACGATCAATAGTATCAAAAGCTATGATACAAATAAAAAAATATTCAGTAGTTTAATAATCTGGAAATTGAAGAGAATTACAGTGAATGTATAACAACAAGAAAATACAGAAATAACAAATAAATATAGATATTCTTTGTTTCCTTTTAAAAGGCTGGTAATTACAATGTTAATAAATCCATTTTATTATATAACTTAGCATTGTTTATTATAATTGTTTTTGTTTTTTCAATTTTATAAATACATCTTAATTTATTTTATTTTTCCTATTGCGGTTCATTTTGGTCATTTCAGAATGATTATCCTGGTAAACAACTTAAATCTCAACAGAAGAAATTATACTTCTTTTATATTATTGATTATAATGTGCTGGATTGACACTTGACAAGAATTGAAAATCTCCTTTTAAAGTATTCAACATATATAGGCAATATTGGTGAGATTTTTGTTTATATTCCCTTGGCTGGGAAAAAAGCAAGGGCAGCCTACTTCATAGACAACTCTATTGGGAACTGCTGGCAAACAAGCATCAGCCCTTCCCTTTCAAAGCATCATGGTAAATAATTTACTGAAGCTGAACTATTACAAATCAAATTTTCCCTATTGCCATCAGTTTCAATTTTGAGTTGAACTTTCCTGAATTGTTAATAATAGCTTGGTGACTACACACATGTGGATTAATTGCAAAAGCCATGTATTAATATTCATTCTCTGGGATACTGGGACAATAAAGGCTTATTTATTACTGAGCGCTCAAACTTAGCAACTAAGCGACATCATTTTTCTACTGTCCTTCCTTAGCTCTGACAGCTGTGTGTAACTGTGTTTCATTTCATGTCTTTATTGGAGTCTCTCCGGAGAATGAGCAGTGGCCCCCACCCTGGGCTGCCAGTGAAAACAAATCGTCACGGTGATCAGGCTTGCCAGTTCCCCACTGTGGGTGGGGATTGGGATATAATAGTTGTGAGTAATGAAAGGCGACAGAGAATTCGAGTGCCGGGGCCGAGGTGCTCCTGCAACGCCCCGGAGAGCAGGTGCGTGAGGATAATGCCGCTAAAGCCCGTGTCCACAATGCCGCAGAGGGCATGAAGAACTAATGAGGGGTCGGGTAGATAATTGAGTTGCCGTATTAGTCGCTGAATATCAGCTTGGACATCAAGGCTGTTCAGTATACATTGAGCTCAGGCCCTCATCGAAATGTGTCTCTGTGAGGAAGAGCCATTTTTCACCCATCTCATTACTTCTCTACATTTACAGCCCACAGCTCAGTGTTTTTACAGTGTATAGTAAACCTGGCATAAACAAACTGCAGCTTTTTTATTAGGCCTTATAGAAGGAGGATCACTTCGACAAGAGTCTTTTATTTACTGCTTCACTCAGTAGCTCAGGCTCTTGGGGTTCAGAGGACTTTGCTGGAGAGTGAGGCAATTTGTATCATCAACATAGCTCTTTTGTTCTTTCTGCTACCCCATTGTTTTTTCCCTGCTGAATTATCCTTTAATGTTCAGATAACCATCCTCAAATTTGGGTTCTACAAATGATTCATCATGGTAAGCTGAAAATCTATACACGGTAACAATGGATAAATGGCCCATACTATAAAAAAAGTTCATCTTTATGCATTAAGTACATTGGCACACTTCACATACAAGGGTAAAAAATAAATAAATAAATAAATAAATAAATAAATAAATAAATAAATAAATAAATAAATAAATAAATAAATAAATAAATAAATAAAATTACTACTAATATATTTACTGTTAATTTGACACACAGCTTAACCCTAAGCAAATAGATACTAAAAAATTACACACCTGACTCTCTAGCAGATCACAGAAAGAAACAGATTGCAATGATGCTTTGTGAGATGAAGAGAGTGACTCGTCTAAGCAGAGCACTGTATTAAACTTTAATTTACAGTTTGTTAAAAGGTAGAATAATAGATATTACAGATATCTTGATAAGTGCTTTTAGATGTAAATGTAAATGTATATAAATATACATAAATATAAATATTGGTTAAAAAAAAATTCTTCCAATAATTTTGTCACTCATTTTGAAGTCATCTTTATTATATCTAAAATGCTTTATACTATGCAGATCATGTCAAAGCAGGTTTATAAGCAAGCGGCGTTGAATTGAATCTTGAAATGTCAGTTGCTATAAGATTTAATTTACCTCCATTCAGTGAAAAAGACCTATTTAAATGTCAAAAGGCAGCTGAAATGATACATATATAGCCGGAAAGCCAATGTTATGTTCAATAATGATAACTCCTTATAGGGCTTTAATAAAACAGAAGCAAGTAAAAAATTCTGGTATTACAGCGTGTAGTTATGCTACTTAAAAGGGAAAATTATTCAAAACATGATTTATTCAACTTTACGTTGCTTCCAAAACATTTCCTCTATGGACAGAAGAGGTGAGTTTAGGGCAAACATCATCTGTTTTGGTTTGGGTTCATATATTTAAATACATATATGAAAATGCTCCATTATGATCCAAGCAACCACTGAGTTAGATACAGATTCAGATGGTTCATATGGTTACCCTAAAGAATTGCATACATATTGCAAAAGTAAACTTAATGCAAAAGTAAATATTGTAAAATATCAGCACTATATTAATTATCTCTCAAAATTAAATATTAAATCTCTCAATGTTGTCAGTGTTCATAGATGCATTTTTATATGATATGTCAGGCATAAGCTAAGAAAAGAAAAACAAAGACTTGTAGACTGTCGAGGTATGCATACTTTATCTGTTCGTTCTTTGAAATCAGTGTATTTTATTTATTTATTTTTTTCAATAAAAATGCAGAAAATAAGCACAGATGCACATGTATCACCAAGTATTGTTATACTTGACTTGAAAACATTAGCTTTATTAACACATTCACATTTCTTTCTTGAATATAATTTAATGAAGATTGAAAAACAACAAACTTAAACATCTTATTTATAACATATTTAATGTTTTATTAGGTCACACTTTATTTTGATGGTCCATTTGTTGAATTTAAGTTACATGTCAACAAATTATCATTAGATTATGAGTAGACTGTTAGGTTAAGGTAAGGGTTGGGGTTTGGGGTAGGGTTAGTGTAAGTTGACATGTACTTGCAAAGTTTCTTATAGCCAGTTAAATGTCTGTTGAATGTCAGTTCAACAGATATTAAGTAGACAGTCTACTAATACTCAAATGGACCATAGAAATAAAGTGTTACCTTTTATTATTTTATATAATGTGAAAAAGCCATTTCTACGGTGGTCGAGAGAGCTTAACGTGCTGCAATTCAAGCCATCACAAAAAATACCAGCAAATTCAGAAAAGATCTTCATCCGTTTAACAGCACATGTGCTGCAGATCCTCACAACGCATACACATTAAAAAAGAAATGTGATGCATTTGCCCACAATATAATAATATGTGCAGCATTTTTTTCACAATGCAAACAGTTTACGAAAACATGCTGCACTTTCTCACAACACAAAAAGAATGGAACACAACTGAAAAGTTTCAAGGGGACCCAAAAACATAATGGCCGCAGCTGTGCCGTGACAATTGCTCAGTGAAGTTGTAGGTGATATCTACAAGGTGAGTTTTTTGTTTATTTATTGTAATATATTGATTCATGTGTCTTCAGTATTTATTAGCCTAAATAACCATAACCTAAATTGTCGGGTCCATTACGTTTTAATCTCTTTTGCGTTGTGTTGTGAGAACATGCATTGTGTTTTCATAAAATGTTTGCATTGTGTGAACATTTTAAACACATTTTAAACATGTGTTGGTGTTGTGATGATTTGCATGATTTGATGATTGTGCTGTCAAACAGATCTTTTTTCAATTTGCTTACGTTTTTTGTAATTGCACATGTTTTCTTAAACTGCAGCATGTTAAGCGCTCTCAGCCATCGTACATTTCTTCATGCAGCTCAACTGGAGTCATGCAAGAAATAGTCACACGTTTAAAGTAAAATTTAAATTAGTTTCAGTGACTGTTGGGTTTTCAAGCTAAAACTTCTTTGTTCATTTTCATCAACAGTTTTGAGTATTCCCATGTGAGTTGCACTATGTTATATTTCAATTTTATTTAGATTTCTGTATGATCCCTAAATATTACTTCTTAACTCACTGCAATGAATCATTTCAAACAAAGAGCATTTTTTTTATGCAACAAAAAGGTCAGCTGCAAAAAATATACCATTTGTTGACTTTAAAAAGTGAGTCGTATTGGATACGTTAATGCCTGAACAAGCACTATGGAGTCTGAAAGAGGACAATGTCTGTCAGAGCCCTGCTTGAGAGTGATTGTGTCCTTTTCGTTAAAAGGCACACCAATAAAAATGTCTGGTGAGAAAGCTTAACAATCTATCAGCCCATTGGCCAATGGTCCCTCAGGATTTGCAGGCTGCATGTCTCACAGCTTTATCATTATGGGGGTGGTCTGAACAACCCCAATCCAGCGGAAAGACAATGGGGAAAGTGGGTGGTTTAAGGGCAGTTCGTTGAATTGTTAAAATTATCAAGAGTACTTATCGACATCTGTTCCCATACCCATACTAAAACCATGGGAAAGTAAATTATTATTATATGTGTGCATGTATGCATGCATGCGCATGCATGCGTGTGTGTATTTGTGTTAAGTTAGAAGAATTATGCACCAAAATAAATACTTTATTTTTATGTATTTATTCTTTTAGCCCTCTATGGAATTATTTTTTGTTTTAGAAGGAAAAATATTCCAACATGATGGGTGCTTCGGGTTCCTTATAATAAATCAATAATAAATGTGCTCACCCCTAGCCACCCTCCAGATTTTGTTTGGTTGTCTCAGGGCAACAACATGGAGTTAGGGCACTAAAACGCCAAGGTTTTCTGTTTATTATTATAAGTGAAATTAGGAACAAACATGCCATAAATACATTAGAAAATGTTTTATTTTAACATAAGCAATACCAACATTAATAATATTTCATCAAACACCAGCCATAAATGGTGTATTGTGTTCATGTGGAGTACCAACATGACCAACATTTATTATTCATTGTAGAACCTCAGAAAGCAGTTGTTGGTGGACGTGAAGCAGAGGTGGGTTCCACATTTTTGTTACTTGGCTTTAGGTCAGGGGTGCCCAAACTCAGTCCTGGTTGGGTGGGGTCTTCTAATCCCAAATAGACACACCTGAATCAGCTACTCAGGCTCTAACTAGCATATAAGAAATGTATGGGCAGATTGGAAATTAAACTCTGCAACTAAACTCTTCAGGACACCCTCCTTGGATGTACCTTTGCATCCTGATACTGTGTATCTCCCTTTCTGTGTATCCATGACCATGGCAGAATCCAGATCCACACCAAACTTAGTTTCTGGAGGGCCGCAGCTTAGAATTTAGCTCCATCCCTGCTTCAACACACTTACCTATATGTTTTAAACAAGCCTGAAGAACTCAATTTGTTTAATAAGTTTGTTTAAGCAGAGTTAAAGATAAACACAGATTTGCATGTTTAATTCGCATCTTTGAATGGAAACACAGCTAGCGTGACTTGCTGTTGTTGTGTGACGAGCTTGCTTTTGGAAGGAATGAGCCTGAATGCTCAATCTTGTTCTTTTGCTCCATAAAACATTTATTTCCTGTGAGTAATAGTATTGCAAAAAAATATGTATTATGGTGATAATTATACATTGCTGCACTTTCTGTCCATAGGATGTTATTGTTTTTACTAAAGTGGTCTAACTGCTAATGTTGTCTGAGGGCAAGACCATGCCACAGAGGGTTAAGAAACAGTGTTAACACTGTATACCAATACAAAATTGAAATCAAAATGATTAGCCCTCCTGTAAATTTGATTATTTTTCTATTTAAGATTTTTTTTTTCAGATTGTCTACATAACAAACCTCCAATCTTACCTTACCTTAACATAATAACCTATTTAACCCTTTAAAATGCGCTTTAAGCTGAATACTAGTATCTTGCAAAATAACTAGTAAACTATTATATATTGTCACCATGGCAAAGCCAAAAGAAATTAGTTATTATAAATTAAGTATTAAAATTTTGTTGAAAAATGTGTTGAAAAAAAATATTATCTCCATTAATCAACACTTGGGAAATAAGTAAAATTTCACAGGAGGGGAGTCATATATATATATATATATATAACATACTATATCTTTGTGATGACTAAAACTTTTGTTACTGTGGAATTATACTTAAATTATTAAAATCACCTCTGTGTAGGTCAGGATTTTCATTTAAACATTGTGCTTTTTATGCCCTGGCATGTCTACCTCTAAATATATGCATAACTGCTTCATCTGCTTGTGGACAAGGTCAGCATGGTTTTGCACTGATTAAACCAGGGCAATCACATAGCAACGACTAATCAAACTTTCACTGCATAAAATGATAAATTGAAGAAAACAGGTACACCTTCATAAATAACTCCAAACAATCTGCTCAGTAATGAAAAACGCTTCTCTGAGATCATTAGGATAAAAAATAAGCCTCTGATAATGTTTGCTATAGGAGACCCTCTGCACACACACATACGATTTCCAGGCCCTTGTCTTTAAGCATCATCTAGGTGGTATAATTTCCCTTGTGTCCTGCATGCTGATAAACTTGCATCTCATCAACAGGGCTTGACACCGGCTGGGCAATGAAGATGAAGAGATAATGTGTTTCAGTGCCTTCATGGGATTGGCCCAACCAGGAGGAGGCCTGCTGCACCACTGCAGGTTCTGCTTTTGTTTGTGTCCCTGCTTACAGCAACATCAATTGCACACCATCAGTGAACCATTGCTAACAGTCCAGGGGTTGTATTCTTTATTCAGACAAGACTCTTTGAGCCCCTGCTGGGGGAGAGCAAGGTTAGATTGAAAGGTAATGAGCCTATTAATTAAAGACCTTTCGAAGGGGACAGCCTGACATCAAGTCTTCACCCCAGCCCTGGGCTTCGGCAACAACTTCCCTCAGACAAAAAGACAAACATACTCATGCACAATTATTCTGTCTTTAGCAGATGCTAGTTTAATTCTATATTAATTTCAAATTATCTTAAAAATGCATGAAATCAGAGAACCATCTATAATCACTTATTATTCAAATGTATGATTATCAGCATTCCCACCCAAGGAGTGTAAAATTAGGCTGACAAAGAAAGAAAGAAAGAAAGAAAGAAAGAAAGAAAGAAAGAAAAGCTATTATTTTCTCACAGATTACTTTTGGCTTAGTTGGGACTTAAAATTCAAATCAAAGGTCTGTGTGCCATAGAAATGCCATTGTTTAAGGGTAATTATTACATTACTGTAGAGTAGTTATCATCAAACATACTGTATATTACTTTGCACTTTTTAAATACAAATATCATTTGTTATATGAATTTTTTTTCTTATGAGAGAAACTGAGAATTAGGAAATCATTCCTGCCTTTTTCCTTAGGAAATCGTATTTAAGCCAGAAATAAAAGATGCATTTAAGTAAATTGAATGACAGATGAACTTCAATTAAATGTATTCTTGTTGTTGTTGGTGATGGTGATGGTGGTATGAACATTACCCTAATTATTTTACAGCTAGTGTGTAGATAGTCACCCAGTTGTCATCACATGACTTTCGTCACATGGGGGTAAACAGTAAATTGTACAGTTAATTGTGACCTTCAAAGTTTTCTAAAGTTAACCCGTACATATTGTTTTTCATTGACAAAACCACACTGTTACTTTGAACATCTAACATCGTCCCAGTTAGTGTTCATGCACAAAACAAAAATGGTAAACTGGACTGCAACTAATCAAATGCAAAGCAGAAGCTTACAGATTGTGATTGGGCCTTATTTATTACATTTACTCAATCAGTCACAGCTGACATACTGCTGAATTCACTAAAACAGTAAAGGCCGTTGATACTGCATGGCTTTTTGCTACAGCAGTGGTCACTACCTATTGCCGGTGACCTCACCTGCGGCTTCTCCACGAAGGACGTCCAGCTTTCTCCAGCCTCCGGCGCTATAGACTGCAGCTCTGCACAAGACGTCTGGCCATAGGAGAAATGGTCATGCCCAACTGAGCCTGGTTTCTCTCGAGGTTTTTTAATTCTTCCTCACCGCTGTTGGGTTAGGGTTTTAATTAGGTTTAGGGATAGGGGTTTAGGGTTTAGGGTTAGCGTTAGGGTTAGGGTTAAGGATAGGGATAGGGATAGGGATAGGGTTAGGGAAAGTTTAGGCTTAGGGTTCGTGTCAGGGTTAGAGTTAGGGTTAGGATTTGGGTTAAGGTTAGGTTTAGCAATAAACTTAGGGTTACCGTTAGAGTTAGGGTTAGGGTTTTAATTAGGTTTAGGGATAGGGGTTTAGGGTTAGGGATAGGGATAGGGATAGGGTTAGGGTTAGGGTTAGGTTTTTTCCTCACCGCTGTTGCCACTGGCTTGCATGGTACAGGACTTGTAGGGCTGCACATTGATGGATTACTGTGTTTGGACCCTCAGCAGTGAATATTAAACCACACTGAACTGAACTAAAATGAAAACACTGAAAACTGGACTGACACAGTTAAAAAAAATTTATAATCCATGTGAAGCTGCTATGACATAATCTACATTGTAAAAGCGCTATACAAATAAAGATTAATTGAATTGAATTGAAGTAGTTACTTGTTAAACTTCTGAGACCATTTAAAGGTCATTGTGTAATGCTCTGGTGCACAAGATACAGTATGTTCAGAAGGTATGGAAAGGAAACAAGCATAATTCAATCAATGAAGCTATTTTGACTTACTGTATGAAGGCATAATTTGAACCTGCCTCTTCAGTTAATGTCTTCATCAAAGTTTGCCAACTTTTGTTTCATTACCCATCAATTTTGCAAGTTCATAAACAATATCTATAATGTATATCACTGCATATTAAATCTACTGAAATCAATGCTTTTGCTGAGCTCTCAAAACAAGGCAAAACAAGCTCTAATATACAAGTTTTATAAAAATTTTGGGCTGTGATGAACCAGAACATAAGGTAATAAAGGTTAGACTGCCAGGCAGTCATTGATCAAGAAAGGCAACTTGACCTTCCACATTTACAGGATGCAAAAATGTTTCCAGTAATGTCAAAGTTCTAGCCACACATTTTTTTTGAACAGCACTGCAGTGTATTTAAAACAGAGATACTATGCTAGAAATAATCTTTAATGATCCGTGGACAGGGTGCCATGGTGGCGTAGTGAGTAGCATGTTCGCCTCACAGCAAGAAGGTCGCTGGTTCGAACCTCGGCTGGGCCAGTTTGCATATCTGTGTGGAGTTTGCTTGGTCGCGTGGGTTTCCTCCGGGTGCTCCGGTTTCCTCCGCTAGTCCAAAGACATGTGGTATAGGTGAATTGGATGAGCTAAATTGTCCGTAGTGTATGAGTGTGAATGTGTCTATGGATGTTTCCCGGAGATGGGTTGCAGCTAGAAGGGCATCCGCTGCGTAAAACATATGCTGGATAAGTTGGTGGTTCATTCCACTGTGGCGACCCCAGACTAAATAAAGGGACTAAGCCGAAAAGAAAATGAATGAATGAATGATCCGTGGACAGAGGCTTGTTCAGTGCACTGTCGGTAAAACAAGTAAATAAATTGTGGGTTGCAAGGGTCTATGGTTGGTTTAAAGAGTAGTTCTGCACTTAATGAAAGCTGCAAAATTCCTGACTCCTTATGTAAGAAGTTACAAAGTAATATATACAGAAATAGGGTTTGTGTTGGCATGCTTCTCACAACATATATAGAAACAGATATTTTGTGTGGTTACTTTGATTTTTTAAAACACCATGCTAAATTTTTTTTATAGCAAACATATCTTATTTGATTTTTTCATTGTCAGCTTGCTTGATTGCTCACCTGGTATAACACTGGATTGATGAATAGCCTTGCTGTTCCTTGAATTTCAAATACACACACACGCACGCACATGCACACACAAAATAAATAAATAAATAAATAAATAAATAAATATGCTAAAATGTCAATTTTGATGAATTTTGTGTAAATTCAGTGGCTGTATTCAGGATAATGAATGAATGAATGAATAAATAAATAAACAAAGTAGAAATGTAAAAAAAGCTTGTTAACTCATTAGTCAATTAAATAATTAATTAATTGTTTTATCGAAATAATATTTTTTTCACACATTTATTGTTTGTTTTAATTATATACTTTTGACAAAGTATTTTTAAATATTTTTACAAATACAAAATACTTTTTAAACTGCCCTCTGAATGTAATAAAACTGCATGTCGTGTATATCTTTTTTCAGATAAAACCTAATGGGTTCCACTAATTTGACATGTCATTTTATATGTGTGTGGAACTTGCAAAACGCATCATAATGAAACAAAAAATGTTTCCAATAATGTAATTTAAGCCATGTTTTTAATTGTGCTTGGGTTGGATGTTTATGCTAATAAAAGATCTGATTTAAATCAACGGAAATGCGTTATTTTGTTTCTGCAGATGAGTTGTTAGGAAAAATTATTTTACTGCTTATTGTCCAACTCTCCACTTTACAGCAGAGTGCTGACAGCTGTTTATAAACTCTGATTGGCCTTTTAGTGTCAGTCAGGAAACAATGTGGTGGAAACTCTAGACGTACCCTGGAGTGTCGCCTGAACTTCACTTCCGTTTATTGGTCTCCTTACTTGCTTGACTGGCCAGGGCATCTCCCACAAGGCAACAAGCCATTTCCCTGCCCTTTTGAATGCTTCCCAGGTTTGTCGCCGAGCCACGTTGTCTGCCTTTTTTGATTTCATATCACTGAGGCTCATCTGAAACAAATCTGTGCTGTTCCAATATTTTTGTTTGCTCATTTCAGAATGCCGCCTCAATGCCAGCCTTCTCAGCCGTGCAATCAATACTTCCTCTAACACCGCAAAGGCCAGGTTCTGCAACAGTGATGAATATTAGATAGGACACTAGCTGCCAGCGAGAGAGCCCAAGAAAGCCGGTGGCCTCACTTAGCCCAAGCTGCTAAGGTTACGGTAGAACTGTGTGTCAACATTGGCTGTTTTCAGTGACCCCTTTAACCCATTTTGATATTGCAATGTCATTTCAGACCTTGGCAATTTTCATAGAACACACTGAAAAACATCAGCTTTAATTTGTCCGCATCCCACAATGAGCTAAAGCCGCTTTCTTTATTGAGAGGTAAATGTGAATTTCACTGTCCTGTCCTGAGAATGGTTCTCATAGTGCGTGTGAGAGGGTAGAGGGCATGAGGCTGTATCATGTGTCACATGTGTGCACAAACAAATAAATCAGAACCAGCTTGCGGAATTAGAGAGATGATTTTACTTTCTATTTACAACTGCTGAATCCTTGAACCATGACAAATAAGTTGAGACTAGCAATACAGGCTCCAGAGTTTAGCTTTGACCCCATGACATTAAATGCAGATGCACATGAGAGACTACTAACATTAATATTATTCAAGATTTATTATGTCCAGACAAACTATTTCCAACATTTGCAAAGCAATAGAATGAATAGGTCTCACATCTTAAAATATAATACAATATTTCTGGAAACACACAACACTGTTAATGTGTAGTTATACTGCTATTTATTTAATATAATGCTATTTTTTAATCTGGTAGTGAGATATTTCACCTCCCCTGGCTATGATCAGACATGAGGCAGAAAGTTTGACAGTACAGGTTTGTAAATAAAAAAAAAACATATAATTGTAAATTTTAACATAAAGACTTCAAAACCTCAATTGGAAATATTTTTTTTTCATTTGTTTACCTGCATTTGTTAGTGCATATGTTTATTAGAGAACTGTATTTTTTTTTAATATTTTAAATCTGATTACGTAATACTGATCACGTGTAATCAGTTACTATCCAGTCTCTAAAGGAAAGAGAAGAAAATCTTGACACCATACAACTCTAAAAACCCAGATTTACTTAATATGAGTATTTCTGTTACTATGCTGACCAATCACATTGGAGGAGAAAACATCACTTTAAAATTTAACAATGTGGAACAATATGAATTTATGTCAAAACATATGCCCAAATGCATGTGCTTAAGTGCTGCAAAATATTACAATTCAGGCATTTCAAGCAATTACAGTTCTTCTAATTTCTAAACGGTTTAAGTCTTTTCAAATTTAAAACTGTCTTGATGGTGAGATGTTGGGGAGGAGGATGGAGATTTTCTTTCTCTCTCAGCTATTTAATATGCTGTTTCAATATTCCAGAGGGTCCTAAATGCAAATTCTGAGGTCATTCTTGAGTCAATGTAAAAAAAAGAATAATTTAAGGAGAGAGAGATGTATAGAAAACTGTCAGAGTCACTTAAATGACGCTGGTTCCCACTGTCAAACTCTGCTGGATGAGAATCCTGAACATCTGAAGGGCATAAACCGTTCTGTTCATACAATAAATCTGATTGAACAGATTGCAGTGAAAAACTTCTCTCCTTCCATCTCTTCCATCTTCCAACTTTATCATGGCAAACTAAGGATATGACATACAAATTCTTTGATGACACACAAGGAAACAGCAATTTGTCCACATTAGGCAGATTTTTGTCCCCTGGAGAAACTTCGGAAGTCATTCAGGGGTTCATTAACTTCATGAAGGGAAATTAAGCACAGGGAAAAAGTACAACATGAGAGGAAATCTCCACCAAGAATAATGTCATGGTCCATCTAATTTCTATTATGCTGCAAAATGTTTCTTGTTTTTATTGATATTTTAATTACCACAAAATCAGTTTTGTTTGAGTAGTTTGTGTTGATGAATCACTCAGTTGTTGTGATGGGGCAAAAAGGCATCAGAAGCTGCTAGAAAATTGAAGTGAGTTTGTGGGGCAAATTCCTCAGACAAACTCACTGGAGCGATTAGCACTCTATAATGATCTTCCTGATTCTTGTCTTAATAGCTGAAAAAGCTTTCAGAAGTTAGATCTGCAGGGGTTTTACTTTCTCTCTCTCTCTCTCACTCTCTCTCTCTCTCTCTCTGTCTTATAGACTTACACTGTAAACTTAACAAGTTGGATGTATGAATAAGGATGCATTTTGTACATAACACAATTATTTGTGTTCAGATATTTAAAAAAATTGTAAAAATCAGTCATCAAAGTCATTTGTAGTGAGGAGAGAGTGGCCGAACACCCAGGAAGGTGGGAGAGCGAGTGGAGACACTGGCAGCTGGTCAGAAACCCAATCAGAAATAATCAATAACAAAAAAGAGAAAACCGTATACTTCCATACTATATAGTATGCTAAAATCAGTATGCAAGCTGAGTAGTATGTCCGAATTCATAGAATTCAAAAATCAGTATGCAAGAAGTACCCGGATGACCTTCTACTTCCGGCGAGATTCTGAAGTGCGCATCCCATACAGGCTTCGCTATCCTATGATGCCCTGCAAGAGAATTCATGAATGGGAGTGAAGTGACGCAACTGACGCTGGTAGATCACGTGACCATAACTAAATAGTGGATGTATTACGTCCGAATTTCATTCATACTGCTCACATTCATACTGTATAGAACGTACTTTTCTAACGGCCAAGCTCTAAATTGAGCTCAGGTACATTCTGTTTCCACTGCTCATTCTTGAGATGTTTCAGCAGCTTAATTGGAGTTCACTTGTGGTAAATACAGTTGATTGGACATGATTTGAAAAGGCATACATCTGTCTATATAAGGTCCCAGGGTTGACAGTGCATGTCAAAGCACAAACCAAGCATGAAGACAAGGGAATTGTCTGTAGACCTCTGAGACAGGATTGTCTTGAGGCACAAGGCTGGGGAAAGTTAAAGAAAAAAATTCTGCTGTTCTGAAAGTTCCAATGAGCACAGTGACATAAATCATCCATGAATGGAAGATGTTTAAAACCACCAGGACTCTTTCTAGAGCTAGTCGGTCATCTAAGCTGAGTGATTGGGGTGAAGGGCATTTGTCAGGAAGGTGATCAATAACCCGATGGTCACTCTGTCTGAGCTCCTGCATTCTTCTGTGGAGAGAGGAGAACCTTACACAAGGACAAACATCTGTGCAGCAATCCACCAATCAGGCCTGTATGATAGAGTGGCCAGACGGAAGCCACTCCTTAGATTGGAATTTGCTAAAAGGCATGTGAAGGACTTTCAGACAGTAAGAAACAAAATTCTCTGGTCTGATGAGACTAAAATTTAACTCTTTGGAATGAATGCCAGACATTACATTTGGAGAAAACCAGGCACCGCTCATCACCAAGCTAATATCATGGCTACAGTGAAGCATGGTGGTGGCAGCATCATGTTTTGGGGATATTTTTCAGCAGCAGGAGCTGGAAAACTAGTCAGGATAGAAGCAAAGATCAATGCAGCATTGTACAGAGACATCCTGAATGAAAACCAGTTTCAGAGTGCTCTTGACCTCAGACTGGGTTGATGGTTCATCTTCCAGCAGGACAGTGATCCAAAGCGCACTGCCAAGATATCAACGGAGTGGACCACAACAACTCAGTGAATGTCCTTAAGTGGCCCAGCCAGAGCCCAGACCTATATCCTATTGAAAGTCTCTTCAGAGATCTGAAAATGGCTGTACACCGCTTCCCGTCCAACCTTATAAAGCTTGAGAGGTACTGCAAAGAGGAATGGGCAAAAAAGACAGGTGTGCCAAGCTTGTGGTATTATATTCTAAAAGACCTGAGGCTGTTATTGCTGCTAAAGGTGCATCAACAAAGTATTGAACAAAAGCTATGAATACATG
>CAIGQQ010036119.1:0-18534 GCA_903798035.1 Danio albolineatus
TCCAGCCACAACCCATCTCTGGGAAACACATCCATACATTCTCATTCACACACATACACTATGGACAATTTAGCTTACCCAATTCACCTGTACTGCATGTCTTTGGACTGTGGGGGAAACCGGAGCACCCGGAGGAAACCCACGCAACCACGGGGAGAACATGCAAACTCCACACAGAAATGCCAACTGGCCCAACCGGGACCTGCCCCAAACGGGGGATCGAACCAGCGACCTTCTTGCTGTGAGGCGAACGTGCTACTCACGCGCCACCGTGGCGCCCTATTATTATTATTATTATTATTATTATTATTATTATTATTATTATTATTATTATTATTATTATTATTATTATTATTCATTCATTTTCTTTTCAGCTTAGTCCCTTTATTAATTCGGGGTCGCCACAGCGGAATGAACCGCCAACTTATCCAGCATTTGTTTTACGCAGCGGATGTCTTTCTAGCTGCAACCCATCTCTGGGAAACATCCGTACACACTCATTCACACTCATACACTACGGACAATTTAGCCTACTCAATTCACCTATACCACGTCTTTGGACTTGTGGGGGAAACCGGAGCACCCGGAGGAAACCCACGCAACCATGAGAAGAACATGCAAACTCCACACAGAAATGCCAACTGACCCAGCCGAGGTTCGAACCAGCGACCTTCTTACTGTGAGGTGAACGTGCTACTCACTACGCCACCGTGGCGCCCATTAATATTATCATTATTATTATTATTCATTCATTCATTCATTTCAGAGGTCGCCACAGCGGAAAGAACCCATGTTCATATGTTTTACGTAGCGGATGCATTTCCAGCTACAACCCAGTATAGGCTAAACACTCATACACACTCATTCTCAGACACACACTTATACTGCATGTCTTTGGACTGTGGGGGAAACTGGAGCACCCAGAGGAAACCTATGCAAACACGGGGAGAACATGCGCAGTCTGGACTCAAACCAGTGACCTTCTTGCTGTGAGCCTTCAGTGCTAACCAATTATTATTATTATTATTAGTAGTAGTAGTAGTAGTAGTAGTAGTAGTAGCAGTAGTAGAAGTAGTAGTAGAAGTAGTAGTAGTAGTAGTAGTAGTAGTAGTAGTATACTGATATATTGACATTAGTAATGTTGTAATGTATGTGTCACGATCACCAGCGATCTCTCCTCTGTCAGAGATCGCTAGTTCACACATACGCCCGTGAACTACAAATCAGCCATGTTTGAGGACTACAATTCCAGCCATGCAACACACACAGACTCCTGTTCCATATCATGACTGATTGTGCACACACCACCGGAGGACTGTCTGAAACTGATTACACACACTACAAAAGCAGCACACACACTCTCTGTCACTGCTATAGTATTGTGATCTGTTAGTGACCATACAACGCGTGTTCTTTGTTCCAGTTTATCTGTTTTTGACCTTAGCCTTGTTATTTGATATCCCTTGCCTGCCAGCCTTTTGATCTTTTGCCTGTTTACGACTAAGATTTGGATTTCCTGTATACACCTGTTTGCCCCTGATTGACCACCGCTATACTGACTTTTAATAAAAATCTGCAATTGGATCCTCGCCTCCGTTGTCATCGTCACACTCCTCTGTAACAGAATGCACAATAAGCCATAATGAGCACATCAGTTACCCCCTTTATTTTAGAGTGAGAATGATGCAATTTCATTTTAATTTGCATACTTTGTTATACAAAAAGAGTCCTATTTAATGAGGCCAACTTTAAGCACTTTTTTGAAAATATCATGTAATCTAATCATAATATTTGTTTGGGCGCATGGGCATGTAAAGGGAGAATTTGATTGACAGTTGGTTGATTGACCTGGAATAATTTCCTGACAGAAATCAGAGAGTTCTCATGGTTTCTCAAAGTTTTCTCTAAACTTTTCCCTTTAAATAGCATTGAAGATGTCTTTAAGATGACTTTATTTTGTTTTGCAACACAGCCTCATCTCATACATCTCATAGTTACATCTCATACAGTATCATCATGCTGTTATTTTACACCTCATTTTTTCAAATATTTATTTCAGTTTCCGGAAACATCTGAAAAGCATGTTTACTTTACTGGGTGAAACTCGACAGAGAAGTTCAACACAGTTTCTATGAACTTACTTGCCCGCTCACTTTGGCTCAACGTGCGGCTTTTTATATGTGAAACACTGTCTACTATTGTTAGTCTGCAGTTCCCACTGTGGTCTCGCCAGATTGGAGCTCCAAGCTCTGCCTGACAACATGGTGTAAAATCCTATTTGCATTGTATTTGTCCGTGGAATCGTCAAGCCTGTGAGCAGTAGAATCACCCACTACTCCCCTGCCAAACCCTTCATCTTCATCACCTCTCTCTTTCCTTCACACACACTTTCTCACTCTCCCTCTCAGTGAGTGTGCCGGCACTTTAACAGACCACCACACACTGTCCTTAATCAACACTCTGAAGATACTCACTTCACAAGTCTTCACATAAGTAATAAAGGAGACCAGAAATCGCATGTTGATTGAATCACTCATCTTAGCTGAAAGAGCATCCTTGTGAGGTTTGAGCTATCTTAAGTAGAGTATAAACAAGTAAATAACTATAGAACAGTGTTTCTAAACTGAATTTGTTTAGAAAATGTTTTTATAAGAACTGGCATCCATGTAATTTGGCTAAGTGGAAAAAAATGTGCATGTGACAACATTTCTTCAAAATTAAAGTATGTTGGTTGCTGGTTATTGGATGCCTCTCAACGATTTAGCTATTAAATGTTTAATAATCAACTCAAAAGTTTGATGTTCTATAATTTTGCTTTTGAAAATCACATAGCACATAAATCTGAACCTAAACCTAAATCTTAGTTTTAAAGACAAGCAAACACATTTGCTGAAGCAACCATGTAAGTTTGCTTTTTATTTTGATTTGATTTACAGAACATTTAACCTTTGAGCCATTACAGTATATGCATCATGTGAGCAACCTAAACTACGTTTCTTGGAAATAATGAAGGTTATTTAATTCAATGTATTTAAAAAATAAATAGTCTGTCAATAGGGCAGGAAAAATAATCTCATTTCAAAGCAAAAGCTAAATTATTTTGTTTACCTAATTGGCAGAATATGTTTTAAGGGAAAACCCCCTTTCTTTTGACATTATTTCTTAAAGGAAGAATTTGTCTAGAAAATGCTTTTTTATTTAAGAATTTATAAACATGGAGTGACATGGTGGCTCAGTGGTGTCGCTTCATAGCAATAAGGTTGGTGGTTCGAGTCCCGGCTGGGCAGTTTGGCATTTCTGTATGGAGTTTGCGTGTTCCCCCCATGTTGGTGTGGGTTTCCTCGGGGTGCTTCAGTTTCTCCAATAGTCCAAAGACATGCGGTATAGGTCAATTGAGTAAACTAAATTGGCCATAATGTACGTGTGCATGTGTGAATGCAAGAGCGTATGGGTGGTCAGTACTGGATTGCAGCTGGAAGGGCAAGTAAACATTTTTGCAGCATGGATTTAGTAGTTAAAAAAAGTTATTAGTTTTTAATTTTAATATCAGCTTTTCAATGTGTTAATTATATATAGAGAAACAAACCCCATGTTTTATAATGATATGCCCTAGCAGTAACATATATAATGTAAAAAGCAAGGGACCAAGAACTGAGCCTTGTGGTACCCCATAGTGTACTTTTGATCGGGATGATGCCTCTTCATTATCTAATCAAATATGATAATCAATCGATAATTGACAATGATTCGGATAAGACCTGTACCAGAGAACTTTCAAGCTTATCGAGCACAATGTTACGATCAATAGTATCAAAAGCTATGATACAAATAAAAAAATATTCAGTAGTTTAATAATCTGGAAATTGAAGAGAATTACAGTGAATGTATAACAACAAGAAAATACAGAAATAACAAATAAATATAGATATTCTTTGTTTCCTTTTAAAAGGCTGGTAATTACAATGTTAATAAATCCATTTTATTATATAACTTAGCATTGTTTATTATAATTGTTTTTGTTTTTTCAATTTTATAAATACATCTTAATTTATTTTATTTTTCCTATTGCGGTTCATTTTGGTCATTTCAGAATGATTATCCTGGTAAACAACTTAAATCTCAACAGAAGAAATTATACTTCTTTTATATTATTGATTATAATGTGCTGGATTGACACTTGACAAGAATTGAAAATCTCCTTTTAAAGTATTCAACATATATAGGCAATATTGGTGAGATTTTTGTTTATATTCCCTTGGCTGGGAAAAAAGCAAGGGCAGCCTACTTCATAGACAACTCTATTGGGAACTGCTGGCAAACAAGCATCAGCCCTTCCCTTTCAAAGCATCATGGTAAATAATTTACTGAAGCTGAACTATTACAAATCAAATTTTCCCTATTGCCATCAGTTTCAATTTTGAGTTGAACTTTCCTGAATTGTTAATAATAGCTTGGTGACTACACACATGTGGATTAATTGCAAAAGCCATGTATTAATATTCATTCTCTGGGATACTGGGACAATAAAGGCTTATTTATTACTGAGCGCTCAAACTTAGCAACTAAGCGACATCATTTTTCTACTGTCCTTCCTTAGCTCTGACAGCTGTGTGTAACTGTGTTTCATTTCATGTCTTTATTGGAGTCTCTCCGGAGAATGAGCAGTGGCCCCCACCCTGGGCTGCCAGTGAAAACAAATCGTCACGGTGATCAGGCTTGCCAGTTCCCCACTGTGGGTGGGGATTGGGATATAATAGTTGTGAGTAATGAAAGGCGACAGAGAATTCGAGTGCCGGGGCCGAGGTGCTCCTGCAACGCCCCGGAGAGCAGGTGCGTGAGGATAATGCCGCTAAAGCCCGTGTCCACAATGCCGCAGAGGGCATGAAGAACTAATGAGGGGTCGGGTAGATAATTGAGTTGCCGTATTAGTCGCTGAATATCAGCTTGGACATCAAGGCTGTTCAGTATACATTGAGCTCAGGCCCTCATCGAAATGTGTCTCTGTGAGGAAGAGCCATTTTTCACCCATCTCATTACTTCTCTACATTTACAGCCCACAGCTCAGTGTTTTTACAGTGTATAGTAAACCTGGCATAAACAAACTGCAGCTTTTTTATTAGGCCTTATAGAAGGAGGATCACTTCGACAAGAGTCTTTTATTTACTGCTTCACTCAGTAGCTCAGGCTCTTGGGGTTCAGAGGACTTTGCTGGAGAGTGAGGCAATTTGTATCATCAACATAGCTCTTTTGTTCTTTCTGCTACCCCATTGTTTTTTCCCTGCTGAATTATCCTTTAATGTTCAGATAACCATCCTCAAATTTGGGTTCTACAAATGATTCATCATGGTAAGCTGAAAATCTATACACGGTAACAATGGATAAATGGCCCATACTATAAAAAAAGTTCATCTTTATGCATTAAGTACATTGGCACACTTCACATACAAGGGTAAAAAATAAATAAATAAATAAATAAATAAATAAATAAATAAATAAATAAATAAATAAATAAATAAATAAATAAATAAATAAATAAATAAAATTACTACTAATATATTTACTGTTAATTTGACACACAGCTTAACCCTAAGCAAATAGATACTAAAAAATTACACACCTGACTCTCTAGCAGATCACAGAAAGAAACAGATTGCAATGATGCTTTGTGAGATGAAGAGAGTGACTCGTCTAAGCAGAGCACTGTATTAAACTTTAATTTACAGTTTGTTAAAAGGTAGAATAATAGATATTACAGATATCTTGATAAGTGCTTTTAGATGTAAATGTAAATGTATATAAATATACATAAATATAAATATTGGTTAAAAAAAAATTCTTCCAATAATTTTGTCACTCATTTTGAAGTCATCTTTATTATATCTAAAATGCTTTATACTATGCAGATCATGTCAAAGCAGGTTTATAAGCAAGCGGCGTTGAATTGAATCTTGAAATGTCAGTTGCTATAAGATTTAATTTACCTCCATTCAGTGAAAAAGACCTATTTAAATGTCAAAAGGCAGCTGAAATGATACATATATAGCCGGAAAGCCAATGTTATGTTCAATAATGATAACTCCTTATAGGGCTTTAATAAAACAGAAGCAAGTAAAAAATTCTGGTATTACAGCGTGTAGTTATGCTACTTAAAAGGGAAAATTATTCAAAACATGATTTATTCAACTTTACGTTGCTTCCAAAACATTTCCTCTATGGACAGAAGAGGTGAGTTTAGGGCAAACATCATCTGTTTTGGTTTGGGTTCATATATTTAAATACATATATGAAAATGCTCCATTATGATCCAAGCAACCACTGAGTTAGATACAGATTCAGATGGTTCATATGGTTACCCTAAAGAATTGCATACATATTGCAAAAGTAAACTTAATGCAAAAGTAAATATTGTAAAATATCAGCACTATATTAATTATCTCTCAAAATTAAATATTAAATCTCTCAATGTTGTCAGTGTTCATAGATGCATTTTTATATGATATGTCAGGCATAAGCTAAGAAAAGAAAAACAAAGACTTGTAGACTGTCGAGGTATGCATACTTTATCTGTTCGTTCTTTGAAATCAGTGTATTTTATTTATTTATTTTTTTCAATAAAAATGCAGAAAATAAGCACAGATGCACATGTATCACCAAGTATTGTTATACTTGACTTGAAAACATTAGCTTTATTAACACATTCACATTTCTTTCTTGAATATAATTTAATGAAGATTGAAAAACAACAAACTTAAACATCTTATTTATAACATATTTAATGTTTTATTAGGTCACACTTTATTTTGATGGTCCATTTGTTGAATTTAAGTTACATGTCAACAAATTATCATTAGATTATGAGTAGACTGTTAGGTTAAGGTAAGGGTTGGGGTTTGGGGTAGGGTTAGTGTAAGTTGACATGTACTTGCAAAGTTTCTTATAGCCAGTTAAATGTCTGTTGAATGTCAGTTCAACAGATATTAAGTAGACAGTCTACTAATACTCAAATGGACCATAGAAATAAAGTGTTACCTTTTATTATTTTATATAATGTGAAAAAGCCATTTCTACGGTGGTCGAGAGAGCTTAACGTGCTGCAATTCAAGCCATCACAAAAAATACCAGCAAATTCAGAAAAGATCTTCATCCGTTTAACAGCACATGTGCTGCAGATCCTCACAACGCATACACATTAAAAAAGAAATGTGATGCATTTGCCCACAATATAATAATATGTGCAGCATTTTTTTCACAATGCAAACAGTTTACGAAAACATGCTGCACTTTCTCACAACACAAAAAGAATGGAACACAACTGAAAAGTTTCAAGGGGACCCAAAAACATAATGGCCGCAGCTGTGCCGTGACAATTGCTCAGTGAAGTTGTAGGTGATATCTACAAGGTGAGTTTTTTGTTTATTTATTGTAATATATTGATTCATGTGTCTTCAGTATTTATTAGCCTAAATAACCATAACCTAAATTGTCGGGTCCATTACGTTTTAATCTCTTTTGCGTTGTGTTGTGAGAACATGCATTGTGTTTTCATAAAATGTTTGCATTGTGTGAACATTTTAAACACATTTTAAACATGTGTTGGTGTTGTGATGATTTGCATGATTTGATGATTGTGCTGTCAAACAGATCTTTTTTCAATTTGCTTACGTTTTTTGTAATTGCACATGTTTTCTTAAACTGCAGCATGTTAAGCGCTCTCAGCCATCGTACATTTCTTCATGCAGCTCAACTGGAGTCATGCAAGAAATAGTCACACGTTTAAAGTAAAATTTAAATTAGTTTCAGTGACTGTTGGGTTTTCAAGCTAAAACTTCTTTGTTCATTTTCATCAACAGTTTTGAGTATTCCCATGTGAGTTGCACTATGTTATATTTCAATTTTATTTAGATTTCTGTATGATCCCTAAATATTACTTCTTAACTCACTGCAATGAATCATTTCAAACAAAGAGCATTTTTTTTATGCAACAAAAAGGTCAGCTGCAAAAAATATACCATTTGTTGACTTTAAAAAGTGAGTCGTATTGGATACGTTAATGCCTGAACAAGCACTATGGAGTCTGAAAGAGGACAATGTCTGTCAGAGCCCTGCTTGAGAGTGATTGTGTCCTTTTCGTTAAAAGGCACACCAATAAAAATGTCTGGTGAGAAAGCTTAACAATCTATCAGCCCATTGGCCAATGGTCCCTCAGGATTTGCAGGCTGCATGTCTCACAGCTTTATCATTATGGGGGTGGTCTGAACAACCCCAATCCAGCGGAAAGACAATGGGGAAAGTGGGTGGTTTAAGGGCAGTTCGTTGAATTGTTAAAATTATCAAGAGTACTTATCGACATCTGTTCCCATACCCATACTAAAACCATGGGAAAGTAAATTATTATTATATGTGTGCATGTATGCATGCATGCGCATGCATGCGTGTGTGTATTTGTGTTAAGTTAGAAGAATTATGCACCAAAATAAATACTTTATTTTTATGTATTTATTCTTTTAGCCCTCTATGGAATTATTTTTTGTTTTAGAAGGAAAAATATTCCAACATGATGGGTGCTTCGGGTTCCTTATAATAAATCAATAATAAATGTGCTCACCCCTAGCCACCCTCCAGATTTTGTTTGGTTGTCTCAGGGCAACAACATGGAGTTAGGGCACTAAAACGCCAAGGTTTTCTGTTTATTATTATAAGTGAAATTAGGAACAAACATGCCATAAATACATTAGAAAATGTTTTATTTTAACATAAGCAATACCAACATTAATAATATTTCATCAAACACCAGCCATAAATGGTGTATTGTGTTCATGTGGAGTACCAACATGACCAACATTTATTATTCATTGTAGAACCTCAGAAAGCAGTTGTTGGTGGACGTGAAGCAGAGGTGGGTTCCACATTTTTGTTACTTGGCTTTAGGTCAGGGGTGCCCAAACTCAGTCCTGGTTGGGTGGGGTCTTCTAATCCCAAATAGACACACCTGAATCAGCTACTCAGGCTCTAACTAGCATATAAGAAATGTATGGGCAGATTGGAAATTAAACTCTGCAACTAAACTCTTCAGGACACCCTCCTTGGATGTACCTTTGCATCCTGATACTGTGTATCTCCCTTTCTGTGTATCCATGACCATGGCAGAATCCAGATCCACACCAAACTTAGTTTCTGGAGGGCCGCAGCTTAGAATTTAGCTCCATCCCTGCTTCAACACACTTACCTATATGTTTTAAACAAGCCTGAAGAACTCAATTTGTTTAATAAGTTTGTTTAAGCAGAGTTAAAGATAAACACAGATTTGCATGTTTAATTCGCATCTTTGAATGGAAACACAGCTAGCGTGACTTGCTGTTGTTGTGTGACGAGCTTGCTTTTGGAAGGAATGAGCCTGAATGCTCAATCTTGTTCTTTTGCTCCATAAAACATTTATTTCCTGTGAGTAATAGTATTGCAAAAAAATATGTATTATGGTGATAATTATACATTGCTGCACTTTCTGTCCATAGGATGTTATTGTTTTTACTAAAGTGGTCTAACTGCTAATGTTGTCTGAGGGCAAGACCATGCCACAGAGGGTTAAGAAACAGTGTTAACACTGTATACCAATACAAAATTGAAATCAAAATGATTAGCCCTCCTGTAAATTTGATTATTTTTCTATTTAAGATTTTTTTTTTCAGATTGTCTACATAACAAACCTCCAATCTTACCTTACCTTAACATAATAACCTATTTAACCCTTTAAAATGCGCTTTAAGCTGAATACTAGTATCTTGCAAAATAACTAGTAAACTATTATATATTGTCACCATGGCAAAGCCAAAAGAAATTAGTTATTATAAATTAAGTATTAAAATTTTGTTGAAAAATGTGTTGAAAAAAAATATTATCTCCATTAATCAACACTTGGGAAATAAGTAAAATTTCACAGGAGGGGAGTCATATATATATATATATATAACATACTATATCTTTGTGATGACTAAAACTTTTGTTACTGTGGAATTATACTTAAATTATTAAAATCACCTCTGTGTAGGTCAGGATTTTCATTTAAACATTGTGCTTTTTATGCCCTGGCATGTCTACCTCTAAATATATGCATAACTGCTTCATCTGCTTGTGGACAAGGTCAGCATGGTTTTGCACTGATTAAACCAGGGCAATCACATAGCAACGACTAATCAAACTTTCACTGCATAAAATGATAAATTGAAGAAAACAGGTACACCTTCATAAATAACTCCAAACAATCTGCTCAGTAATGAAAAACGCTTCTCTGAGATCATTAGGATAAAAAATAAGCCTCTGATAATGTTTGCTATAGGAGACCCTCTGCACACACACATACGATTTCCAGGCCCTTGTCTTTAAGCATCATCTAGGTGGTATAATTTCCCTTGTGTCCTGCATGCTGATAAACTTGCATCTCATCAACAGGGCTTGACACCGGCTGGGCAATGAAGATGAAGAGATAATGTGTTTCAGTGCCTTCATGGGATTGGCCCAACCAGGAGGAGGCCTGCTGCACCACTGCAGGTTCTGCTTTTGTTTGTGTCCCTGCTTACAGCAACATCAATTGCACACCATCAGTGAACCATTGCTAACAGTCCAGGGGTTGTATTCTTTATTCAGACAAGACTCTTTGAGCCCCTGCTGGGGGAGAGCAAGGTTAGATTGAAAGGTAATGAGCCTATTAATTAAAGACCTTTCGAAGGGGACAGCCTGACATCAAGTCTTCACCCCAGCCCTGGGCTTCGGCAACAACTTCCCTCAGACAAAAAGACAAACATACTCATGCACAATTATTCTGTCTTTAGCAGATGCTAGTTTAATTCTATATTAATTTCAAATTATCTTAAAAATGCATGAAATCAGAGAACCATCTATAATCACTTATTATTCAAATGTATGATTATCAGCATTCCCACCCAAGGAGTGTAAAATTAGGCTGACAAAGAAAGAAAGAAAGAAAGAAAGAAAGAAAGAAAGAAAGAAAAGCTATTATTTTCTCACAGATTACTTTTGGCTTAGTTGGGACTTAAAATTCAAATCAAAGGTCTGTGTGCCATAGAAATGCCATTGTTTAAGGGTAATTATTACATTACTGTAGAGTAGTTATCATCAAACATACTGTATATTACTTTGCACTTTTTAAATACAAATATCATTTGTTATATGAATTTTTTTTCTTATGAGAGAAACTGAGAATTAGGAAATCATTCCTGCCTTTTTCCTTAGGAAATCGTATTTAAGCCAGAAATAAAAGATGCATTTAAGTAAATTGAATGACAGATGAACTTCAATTAAATGTATTCTTGTTGTTGTTGGTGATGGTGATGGTGGTATGAACATTACCCTAATTATTTTACAGCTAGTGTGTAGATAGTCACCCAGTTGTCATCACATGACTTTCGTCACATGGGGGTAAACAGTAAATTGTACAGTTAATTGTGACCTTCAAAGTTTTCTAAAGTTAACCCGTACATATTGTTTTTCATTGACAAAACCACACTGTTACTTTGAACATCTAACATCGTCCCAGTTAGTGTTCATGCACAAAACAAAAATGGTAAACTGGACTGCAACTAATCAAATGCAAAGCAGAAGCTTACAGATTGTGATTGGGCCTTATTTATTACATTTACTCAATCAGTCACAGCTGACATACTGCTGAATTCACTAAAACAGTAAAGGCCGTTGATACTGCATGGCTTTTTGCTACAGCAGTGGTCACTACCTATTGCCGGTGACCTCACCTGCGGCTTCTCCACGAAGGACGTCCAGCTTTCTCCAGCCTCCGGCGCTATAGACTGCAGCTCTGCACAAGACGTCTGGCCATAGGAGAAATGGTCATGCCCAACTGAGCCTGGTTTCTCTCGAGGTTTTTTAATTCTTCCTCACCGCTGTTGGGTTAGGGTTTTAATTAGGTTTAGGGATAGGGGTTTAGGGTTTAGGGTTAGCGTTAGGGTTAGGGTTAAGGATAGGGATAGGGATAGGGATAGGGTTAGGGAAAGTTTAGGCTTAGGGTTCGTGTCAGGGTTAGAGTTAGGGTTAGGATTTGGGTTAAGGTTAGGTTTAGCAATAAACTTAGGGTTACCGTTAGAGTTAGGGTTAGGGTTTTAATTAGGTTTAGGGATAGGGGTTTAGGGTTAGGGATAGGGATAGGGATAGGGTTAGGGTTAGGGTTAGGTTTTTTCCTCACCGCTGTTGCCACTGGCTTGCATGGTACAGGACTTGTAGGGCTGCACATTGATGGATTACTGTGTTTGGACCCTCAGCAGTGAATATTAAACCACACTGAACTGAACTAAAATGAAAACACTGAAAACTGGACTGACACAGTTAAAAAAAATTTATAATCCATGTGAAGCTGCTATGACATAATCTACATTGTAAAAGCGCTATACAAATAAAGATTAATTGAATTGAATTGAAGTAGTTACTTGTTAAACTTCTGAGACCATTTAAAGGTCATTGTGTAATGCTCTGGTGCACAAGATACAGTATGTTCAGAAGGTATGGAAAGGAAACAAGCATAATTCAATCAATGAAGCTATTTTGACTTACTGTATGAAGGCATAATTTGAACCTGCCTCTTCAGTTAATGTCTTCATCAAAGTTTGCCAACTTTTGTTTCATTACCCATCAATTTTGCAAGTTCATAAACAATATCTATAATGTATATCACTGCATATTAAATCTACTGAAATCAATGCTTTTGCTGAGCTCTCAAAACAAGGCAAAACAAGCTCTAATATACAAGTTTTATAAAAATTTTGGGCTGTGATGAACCAGAACATAAGGTAATAAAGGTTAGACTGCCAGGCAGTCATTGATCAAGAAAGGCAACTTGACCTTCCACATTTACAGGATGCAAAAATGTTTCCAGTAATGTCAAAGTTCTAGCCACACATTTTTTTTGAACAGCACTGCAGTGTATTTAAAACAGAGATACTATGCTAGAAATAATCTTTAATGATCCGTGGACAGGGTGCCATGGTGGCGTAGTGAGTAGCATGTTCGCCTCACAGCAAGAAGGTCGCTGGTTCGAACCTCGGCTGGGCCAGTTTGCATATCTGTGTGGAGTTTGCTTGGTCGCGTGGGTTTCCTCCGGGTGCTCCGGTTTCCTCCGCTAGTCCAAAGACATGTGGTATAGGTGAATTGGATGAGCTAAATTGTCCGTAGTGTATGAGTGTGAATGTGTCTATGGATGTTTCCCGGAGATGGGTTGCAGCTAGAAGGGCATCCGCTGCGTAAAACATATGCTGGATAAGTTGGTGGTTCATTCCACTGTGGCGACCCCAGACTAAATAAAGGGACTAAGCCGAAAAGAAAATGAATGAATGAATGATCCGTGGACAGAGGCTTGTTCAGTGCACTGTCGGTAAAACAAGTAAATAAATTGTGGGTTGCAAGGGTCTATGGTTGGTTTAAAGAGTAGTTCTGCACTTAATGAAAGCTGCAAAATTCCTGACTCCTTATGTAAGAAGTTACAAAGTAATATATACAGAAATAGGGTTTGTGTTGGCATGCTTCTCACAACATATATAGAAACAGATATTTTGTGTGGTTACTTTGATTTTTTAAAACACCATGCTAAATTTTTTTTATAGCAAACATATCTTATTTGATTTTTTCATTGTCAGCTTGCTTGATTGCTCACCTGGTATAACACTGGATTGATGAATAGCCTTGCTGTTCCTTGAATTTCAAATACACACACACGCACGCACATGCACACACAAAATAAATAAATAAATAAATAAATAAATAAATATGCTAAAATGTCAATTTTGATGAATTTTGTGTAAATTCAGTGGCTGTATTCAGGATAATGAATGAATGAATGAATAAATAAATAAACAAAGTAGAAATGTAAAAAAAGCTTGTTAACTCATTAGTCAATTAAATAATTAATTAATTGTTTTATCGAAATAATATTTTTTTCACACATTTATTGTTTGTTTTAATTATATACTTTTGACAAAGTATTTTTAAATATTTTTACAAATACAAAATACTTTTTAAACTGCCCTCTGAATGTAATAAAACTGCATGTCGTGTATATCTTTTTTCAGATAAAACCTAATGGGTTCCACTAATTTGACATGTCATTTTATATGTGTGTGGAACTTGCAAAACGCATCATAATGAAACAAAAAATGTTTCCAATAATGTAATTTAAGCCATGTTTTTAATTGTGCTTGGGTTGGATGTTTATGCTAATAAAAGATCTGATTTAAATCAACGGAAATGCGTTATTTTGTTTCTGCAGATGAGTTGTTAGGAAAAATTATTTTACTGCTTATTGTCCAACTCTCCACTTTACAGCAGAGTGCTGACAGCTGTTTATAAACTCTGATTGGCCTTTTAGTGTCAGTCAGGAAACAATGTGGTGGAAACTCTAGACGTACCCTGGAGTGTCGCCTGAACTTCACTTCCGTTTATTGGTCTCCTTACTTGCTTGACTGGCCAGGGCATCTCCCACAAGGCAACAAGCCATTTCCCTGCCCTTTTGAATGCTTCCCAGGTTTGTCGCCGAGCCACGTTGTCTGCCTTTTTTGATTTCATATCACTGAGGCTCATCTGAAACAAATCTGTGCTGTTCCAATATTTTTGTTTGCTCATTTCAGAATGCCGCCTCAATGCCAGCCTTCTCAGCCGTGCAATCAATACTTCCTCTAACACCGCAAAGGCCAGGTTCTGCAACAGTGATGAATATTAGATAGGACACTAGCTGCCAGCGAGAGAGCCCAAGAAAGCCGGTGGCCTCACTTAGCCCAAGCTGCTAAGGTTACGGTAGAACTGTGTGTCAACATTGGCTGTTTTCAGTGACCCCTTTAACCCATTTTGATATTGCAATGTCATTTCAGACCTTGGCAATTTTCATAGAACACACTGAAAAACATCAGCTTTAATTTGTCCGCATCCCACAATGAGCTAAAGCCGCTTTCTTTATTGAGAGGTAAATGTGAATTTCACTGTCCTGTCCTGAGAATGGTTCTCATAGTGCGTGTGAGAGGGTAGAGGGCATGAGGCTGTATCATGTGTCACATGTGTGCACAAACAAATAAATCAGAACCAGCTTGCGGAATTAGAGAGATGATTTTACTTTCTATTTACAACTGCTGAATCCTTGAACCATGACAAATAAGTTGAGACTAGCAATACAGGCTCCAGAGTTTAGCTTTGACCCCATGACATTAAATGCAGATGCACATGAGAGACTACTAACATTAATATTATTCAAGATTTATTATGTCCAGACAAACTATTTCCAACATTTGCAAAGCAATAGAATGAATAGGTCTCACATCTTAAAATATAATACAATATTTCTGGAAACACACAACACTGTTAATGTGTAGTTATACTGCTATTTATTTAATATAATGCTATTTTTTAATCTGGTAGTGAGATATTTCACCTCCCCTGGCTATGATCAGACATGAGGCAGAAAGTTTGACAGTACAGGTTTGTAAATAAAAAAAAAACATATAATTGTAAATTTTAACATAAAGACTTCAAAACCTCAATTGGAAATATTTTTTTTTCATTTGTTTACCTGCATTTGTTAGTGCATATGTTTATTAGAGAACTGTATTTTTTTTTTAATATTTTAAATCTGATTACGTAATACTGATCACGTGTAATCAGTTACTATCCAGTCTCTAAAGGAAAGAGAAGAAAATCTTGACACCATACAACTCTAAAAACCCAGATTTACTTAATATGAGTATTTCTGTTACTATGCTGACCAATCACATTGGAGGAGAAAACATCACTTTAAAATTTAACAATGTGGAACAATATGAATTTATGTCAAAACATATGCCCAAATGCATGTGCTTAAGTGCTGCAAAATATTACAATTCAGGCATTTCAAGCAATTACAGTTCTTCTAATTTCTAAACGGTTTAAGTCTTTTCAAATTTAAAACTGTCTTGATGGTGAGATGTTGGGGAGGAGGATGGAGATTTTCTTTCTCTCTCAGCTATTTAATATGCTGTTTCAATATTCCAGAGGGTCCTAAATGCAAATTCTGAGGTCATTCTTGAGTCAATGTAAAAAAAAGAATAATTTAAGGAGAGAGAGATGTATAGAAAACTGTCAGAGTCACTTAAATGACGCTGGTTCCCACTGTCAAACTCTGCTGGATGAGAATCCTGAACATCTGAAGGGCATAAACCGTTCTGTTCATACAATAAATCTGATTGAACAGATTGCAGTGAAAAACTTCTCTCCTTCCATCTCTTCCATCTTCCAACTTTATCATGGCAAACTAAGGATATGACATACAAATTCTTTGATGACACACAAGGAAACAGCAATTTGTCCACATTAGGCAGATTTTTGTCCCCTGGAGAAACTTCGGAAGTCATTCAGGGGTTCATTAACTTCATGAAGGGAAATTAAGCACAGGGAAAAAGTACAACATGAGAGGAAATCTCCACCAAGAATAATGTCATGGTCCATCTAATTTCTATTATGCTGCAAAATGTTTCTTGTTTTTATTGATATTTTAATTACCACAAAATCAGTTTTGTTTGAGTAGTTTGTGTTGATGAATCACTCAGTTGTTGTGATGGGGCAAAAAGGCATCAGAAGCTGCTAGAAAATTGAAGTGAGTTTGTGGGGCAAATTCCTCAGACAAACTCACTGGAGCGATTAGCACTCTATAATGATCTTCCTGATTCTTGTCTTAATAGCTGAAAAAGCTTTCAGAAGTTAGATCTGCAGGGGTTTTACTTTCTCTCTCTCTCTCTCACTCTCTCTCTCTCTCTCTGTCTTATAGACTTACACTGTAAACTTAACAAGTTGGATGTATGAATAAGGATGCATTTTGTACATAACACAATTATTTGTGTTCAGATATTTAAAAAAATTGTAAAAATCAGTCATCAAAGTCATTTGTAGTGAGGAGAGAGTGGCCGAACACCCAGGAAGGTGGGAGAGCGAGTGGAGACACTGGCAGCTGGTCAGAAACCCAATCAGAAATAATCAATAACAAAAAAGAGAAAACCGTATACTTCCATACTATATAGTATGCTAAAATCAGTATGCAAGCTGAGTAGTATGTCCGAATTCATAGAATTCAAAAATCAGTATGCAAGAAGTACCCGGATGACCTTCTACTTCCGGCGAGATTCTGAAGTGCGCATCCCATACAGGCTTCGCTATCCTATGATGCCCTGCAAGAGAATTCATGAATGGGAGTGAAGTGACGCAACTGACGCTGGTAGATCACGTGACCATAACTAAATAGTGGATGTATTACGTCCGAATTTCATTCATACTGCTCACATTCATACTGTATAGAACGTACTTTTCTAACGGCCAAGCTCTAAATTGAGCTCAGGTACATTCTGTTTCCACTGCTCATTCTTGAGATGTTTCAGCAGCTTAATTGGAGTTCACTTGTGGTAAATACAGTTGATTGGACATGATTTGAAAAGGCATACATCTGTCTATATAAGGTCCCAGGGTTGACAGTGCATGTCAAAGCACAAACCAAGCATGAAGACAAGGGAATTGTCTGTAGACCTCTGAGACAGGATTGTCTTGAGGCACAAGGCTGGGGAAAGTTAAAGAAAAAAATTCTGCTGTTCTGAAAGTTCCAATGAGCACAGTGACATAAATCATCCATGAATGGAAGATGTTTAAAACCACCAGGACTCTTTCTAGAGCTAGTCGGTCATCTAAGCTGAGTGATTGGGGTGAAGGGCATTTGTCAGGAAGGTGATCAATAACCCGATGGTCACTCTGTCTGAGCTCCTGCATTCTTCTGTGGAGAGAGGAGAACCTTACACAAGGACAAACATCTGTGCAGCAATCCACCAATCAGGCCTGTATGATAGAGTGGCCAGACGGAAGCCACTCCTTAGATTGGAATTTGCTAAAAGGCATGTGAAGGACTTTCAGACAGTAAGAAACAAAATTCTCTGGTCTGATGAGACTAAAATTTAACTCTTTGGAATGAATGCCAGACATTACATTTGGAGAAAACCAGGCACCGCTCATCACCAAGCTAATATCATGGCTACAGTGAAGCATGGTGGTGGCAGCATCATGTTTTGGGGATATTTTTCAGCAGCAGGAGCTGGAAAACTAGTCAGGATAGAAGCAAAGATCAATGCAGCATTGTACAGAGACATCCTGAATGAAAACCAGTTTCAGAGTGCTCTTGACCTCAGACTGGGTTGATGGTTCATCTTCCAGCAGGACAGTGATCCAAAGCGCACTGCCAAGATATCAACGGAGTGGACCACAACAACTCAGTGAATGTCCTTAAGTGGCCCAGCCAGAGCCCAGACCTATATCCTATTGAAAGTCTCTTCAGAGATCTGAAAATGGCTGTACACCGCTTCCCGTCCAACCTTATAAAGCTTGAGAGGTACTGCAAAGAGGAATGGGCAAAAAAGACAGGTGTGCCAAGCTTGTGGTATTATATTCTAAAAGACCTGAGGCTGTTATTGCTGCTAAAGGTGCATCAACAAAGTATTGAACAAAAGCTATGAATACATG
>CAIGQQ010036127.1:0-14233 GCA_903798035.1 Danio albolineatus
TAATAATAATAATAATAATAATAATAATAATAATAATAATAATAATATTTTAATAATATTTTAATAATTGTATTATTATTATTATTATTATTATGTGAATTAATATAATTAATAATATTAATAATACATTTAATATAATAATAATAATAATAATAATAATAATAATAATAATAATAATAATAATAATAGTAATTATTATTATTATTATTATTATTATTATTATTATTATATTACTACTGCTACTATTATGCTTATAATTGTTATATTATTATTATAATTATTATTATGGTTATTACAGATTTGAGTCATTTTGAGTTTATAGAATATATATATATATATACACAAATATATAACTACATATTTAAATTAGTATTTTGTTGTTACAATTCAAATCTATTTTCCACATTTGTGTAAAAAAAAAAAAAAAAAAAAAAAAGAAGAAGACCGCAAATGTCTGGATCTGTTTTGTTGATCTTCATGTTTATATTTTTTAGCACATGCAAATGTGTCATTTTTGTCCATGTTTGTAGTAAAAATACAACTGTGGGGGTGTTATAGGTGCCTGTGGGGTTGACAGCAAGAGCTCTGTGGATGGTGTTAGCAACACGCCAGATGCCCGCATGTCATGGTCAGCACATTGTCCACTGACCCTAAGGCCGTCCAGGCACACTCGTGTCCATTCCTCCCACTAATGCAGACGTCTCTCTCTCTGTACATGCGTTTACATCCAAATACGATAGTTTCAAATAATCTGCTTCCTACAAAACAAAGATTTGAAATTGAATTTGTATTTATTTTTATACTTGTAAATAAAGATAATATACTTATAATATATATTTTTAAATAAATAATTTTTAGAGAAATCGTTGTTGCTATTTAATTTAGTTTGCTTGAAAGAAACAGTTTTCATTCTTTTTTCAGCAACTTTCAACATAGATTTTTTTCTTGTGCACCAGATCAAATTATTAACTGATGAAAAATTCAACACTTGTCACAGAAATAAAATTATTGTTTAAATGTATTAAACAATAATGCCCTTAAAAAAGGGGAAAATAGAATATTTTACAATATTACTGTATTTCATTCATTCATTCATTTTCTTGTTGGCATAGTCCCTTTATTAATCCGGGGTCGCCACAGCGGAATGAACCGCCAACTTATCCAGCATTTGTTTCACGCAGCGGATGCCCTTCCAGCCGCAACCCATCACTTGGAAACATCCACACATTCTTATTCACACACATACACTACGGACAATTTTAGCTTACCCAATTCACCAGTACCGTATGTCTTTGGACTTGTGGGGGAAACCGGAGCACCCGGAGGAAACCCACGCCAACACGGGGAGAACACTCCACATAGAAATGCCAACTGACCCAGACGAGGCTCGAACCATCGACCTTCTTGCTGTGAGGCGACAGCACTACCTACTGCGCCACCGTGACGCCTATTACTGTATTTATGAACAAAAATGACATTTTGGTGAGATTGCAGATCTTGCAGTCCCAGGGCCTTAACTACAAAATGATTGGCTCACCAACACCTAAATAATTTTCTAACCATAATTTAATGTTTAAATTTACAGATATTTTCTTCCATAGGATAAAAGAGTGGAATAAACGTTTGTAAGTTACAGAGAACTTTAGCAAAATATCTAGACCAAATAATAGGAGATTCATTTAATCAAGTATTTATATATCCATTGATTTGTTTATTTGTAAGCTATGCCTCTAAACTATCATGTACCAATATGTCCCTACACCCACAATTATACCATAGTTCTACCACACAAATACAGACTTTTAGGTAAGTGTGAATAAAAAAGGTTCACAAAAACCAAACTGCAGCAAATCTCAGAGATACTGTTGATTAATATTGCCACAGTACAGTCTAAAAAATTGCTACAACATCCTCAAATCAGACCATATGCATTCAGTGGTTGAATTGTAATATTATCAAGCTACAGGAATCCTTTTGAGGGCACATGACACAATAATTTTAGTTTCTTCTCCTGAGTGTCAGTATATTGCACACGTTCATGACCATATTGCACTGATGCAATCCTTCTGGATGTCCTCACACTTCTTCCTGTTTGAAAACACAGGCGCATCCAAGGTAATACATCAGAGGGTGACCGATCGTGTCACGCACATCGTTTTAATGACCGTGCACAATATACTGACACTGAGGAGAAAAAAAAAATTGAAACATTTTTTGTTTCATGTGCACACAAACCTATGCTTGTTATGCTTGTATGACTGAACCACTGAAGCATTCTTAAAGAATGATGATTGGCCATTGTGTTCACGTTACCAATCAGCAAGCTTTAACAATGAGCTTAGCAGTGCTCAAATGTTAGCGGGAAATGGATGTTTTAGAAAATTTCAGTCCCAATCTGTTCCAAAGTTGATATTTTTCACAACCCTACAGTACACTGAAGACATATGCTATGTTTTTGGGTACGTTCCTAATGGAGTCGGGAGCATTACTGGCTATAGAGAATGAGGGAGCTCTCAGACTGTGTCCTGAAGATGAGCAAAGGTCTCAGAGATATGAAACGACATGAGGGTGAGTAATTAATAACAGAATATTAATTTTGGGTGAACTAACAGTTCAGGGTACTACCTCAAAAGTCTAGCTCACTATTTACTTCCATTGTACGGAAAAGAGCAACAGGAACATTCCGCAAAATCTTTCCTTTTGTTCTTTCCACACAGCTTTTTGAGCAATTTACAGTTCTGGGTGAGCTAATCCTTTAAAATCCACAGGAAGGTAAGGCGGTGTGTGTTTTTTTTAAATCTGAATGGAACATCTAAATAAACATATTGATGTTCAGCACAATTTTGAAGGAAAAAACAATATTGTAAACCTCAATTGCCTGTTACAGTCTTGCCGTTCCTCCCCACGCATTCATTTCCGCATCTACACATGAGTCTCTCATCTCATCCTAAGCAGTCATCTCGTTCTCTCCCAGGTCACTCGGCAGCATCAATAGACATCATCATAAACACAAGCAATCGGAGCGCGAGCGTGGAGAATCTCTCCAACTCCCCCTACGCAAGGTCATCCTCAAACCTGCCTTAGCACAAAATGAAGGTTGTGGGGAAAGTCTAGAGCTTTGAAGCTTCAGAACTTCATCCCGTTAGAAGAGCGACACCCTCAGCTTCTGTTCCACATCTGTAAATATGAGGGGAAGGATGCCTTGGGACAAAAAAAAATTACATTATAACTTCTGTGGATTGCCGGACGCAAACCCTCGCATTCCTCTACCCCCTCATATACACGCACAGCCACTCCTGGCTCTCATCTCCTCAATCTTTGGTTTCAAAGGGATGTTATAAGGCAGAAGGACAGGGGGTTATGCATTAGTACTGGTCAGTGCTCAAAGAGACTCCATCATAAATAATAAAGGGTCTGTGAAGGACATCCAGACTCTAGTTACCGGCTACGCACTGCGCCTCGCATCGCACCAGACAAACACAAGATTGTCATTTTTCATCCTACGATGACCACCTTCTTTACTTGCATGATTAGCTGACGGCTTCAATTATCTCATGCAATGGAGCAACATGGAGTGATGATGGAGAATTTGTTTCGGGATTTTTGCTAAGGGAATGTATTTTAAGGGAATATCTACTGCTCAGTAGAATACGGGGTCTTGTTATACTTAACGTAAATATGCAACACATAAAATATTGCATTCTTATTACATTCATAATAATCAAGCTGCTACTCGGATGAAAAATTAATTCACGATTCATCGATTTAAAGAATTTTTGCTGACATATAAAAAGGACTGTGACACTGATGGCTCCTAAAAAATAAGTTTATTTATGTATGTATGTATGTATGTATGTATGTATGTATTCATTCACTTACTGATCTCTATTAAATTACTTATTAATTCTCGCATTTATTCAATTAGTTAATTAGTTCAATACATTTAAGTAATAAAAACATTATAAATGGTAATACAGGGCGACACGGTGGTGCAGTAGGGAGCGCCGTCGCCTCACAGCGAGAAGGTCGCTGGTCCGAGCCTCGGCTGGGTCAGATGGCATTTCTGTGTGGAGTTTGCATGTTCTCCCCGTGTTTGCGTGGGTTTCCTCCGGTTGCTCTGGTTTCCCCCCACAAGTCCAAAGACATGCGGTACAGGTGAATTGGGTAGGCTAAATTTTCCGTAGTGATTAGTGTCCGTAGTGTGAAGAAGAATGTGTGGATGTTTCCCAGTGATGGGTTGCTGCTGGAAGGGCATCCGCTGAGTAAAACAAATGCTGGATAAGTTGGTGGTTCATTTCGCTGTGGCGACCCAAGACTAATAAAGGGACTAAGCCGACAAGAAAATGAATGAATGAATGAATGAATGAATGAATGGTAATACTGTATTTACACACACTGGCACTTTATTAGGTACACCTGTCCACTTGCTTGATGCAAATTTCTAATCAGCCAATCACATGGCAGCAATTCAATACATTTGGGCATGTAGACATGGTCAAGAAAATCTGCTGTAGTTCAAACCGAGCATCAGAATGGGGAAGAAAGGTGATTTAAGTGACTTTGAACGTGGCATTGTTGTTGGTGCCAGACGGGCTGGTCTGAGTATTTCAGAAACTGCTGATCAACAGGGATTTTTATGTACAACCATCTCTAGGGTTTACAGAGAGTGGTCAGAAAAAGAGAAAATATCCAGTGAGCGGCAGTTCTGTGGGCGCAAATACCTTGCGCAAATACCTTGCGCTCACAGATGCCAGAGGTCAGAGGAGAATGGCCAGACTGATTAGAGCTGATAGAAAGGTAACAGTAACTCAAATAACCACTCATTACAACTGAAATATGCAGTAGAGTATCTCGGAACACACAACACATCAAACCTTGAGGTGGATGCATGGGCAACAGCAGGAGGAGTCCGCATAGGGTGCCACTCCTGTCAGCCTAAAAAACAGGAAACTGAGGCTACAATTCACACAGGTTCACCCAAATTGGACAATAAAAGATTGGAAAAACGTTGCACCTTTGGGATGTGGTGGAACGCGAGATTCGCATCATGGCCAACAAATCTGCAGCAGCTGCGTGATGCCTTAATGCCAGTATGGACCAAAATCTCAGCAACATTTCCAGTACCTTGTTGACTCTATGCCATGAAGTATTAAGGCAGTTCTGAAGGCAAAAGGGAGTCCAACATGGTACTAGTAAGGTGTACCTAACAAAGTGGCCGGTGAGAGTATGTGACTACTGCTACACAGTTGGCAAATTATGAACAACACCACACAATTTCATTCAACTAGGCTTAGAAACTTTTCATAAGGCACCGTGAGGCAGTTTGAGATTAACCTGGAGCACAACACAAGAAACATTCACTTCAATCAGCGAATACTTGTGGAACAACTAAAAATATCTTCTTTAACAGCCCCATGTCCTATTGAGCAGAAAATGCCTTCCTCCGTCCATTACAAACTTGAGATGGAAGTGCCAATTAATTTCTCTTGTCCTCTCTGACCCTACCGGCAGCATGTTTCTAAAACAAAAGCGGACCCAGAACTGCTCTTGCCCAACCTCTGCACCCCCCCTTCCTTCCCTGCTTGAATAGCATCTTATCTGTAGCCGCTGGCGGTACAGACGCATTAGCGAGTGGATTACACATGCTTGGTAGGCATGCATTAGGGAGATGGGGGCAGATCCCAGCTCAAAACAGCCAAACTAAAGGCCCGAGCCTGCCCTATAATGAGATCTAACTCCTGAGGAGAGGCACTCGGGGCTACTGCGCTCTATTTAAAGAGGGCCAGCCTCATTTAAAAGACTGTGTCTGTGTCACTTTATTACTTAACCTGAGCGAAGCGCATCAAGGCCCTTTTGCATTAGCACCAAACCCCCTCCTCCCTATTTTGAGCTAAGCTGATTACACAAACATAATGTGTGCGTATTTTTTTTTTTTTATTATTTGAGGGGCCTTGGAGGGAATACAAGAAGCTAATGTGCATGTGCATGCACATATATGTGTTCAGGATGAGCAGTTTTGCTTGTGGCTAGCCATTAAAACACACTCATTTGTGATCATAAACCACGAACCCAGTGATAAGTAGCTGTTTCCATGTAACTATTTTTAAAAATCGCATCATTTTTTAAAAATAGAAATCCCAAGATGCAGATATATTTTGAAAATGCAAATAAAAAGTATGCTTACAACTTTTTATCTGATGAAAAGCAATGTGCATAAACTTAGATGCAAACACATTTACAGAATAAATTTCAGTATGCACATCAAATAAAGTCATGTGATTTTGCTTTTAGAAATCTTGTGATGACAAAAATGGAAAAAATGGGATGACATTAATAGACAAACCAGTGGACTCACCACCTTACAAAAAACAAAACCTCAAATGTTTGGTCATTCTAAAATGGCCAAAATCAGTCATCAAAGTGGTTCGGTATCATAACCGTCAAACTGTCTTGAGTGGATGCATTCACAGATGTGGTCTCACGCCTCCAAAAGCGTGAGAATGCAATAAATTATACAAGTAAAAAGAAAAAAATGTTTTGGTGATAATGTTTTCTTTTGTTTTTACTCATTGTGATTTATCCGCAAAGGTTTTATGTAATGTTTATGTTTGCACATAAGTTTTACATCTTCAGATTTCAGATTTATGCATATGCATATATCCATATTTGGCTGAGATGCAACTATGTGACATTCTGGAGGGTACAAACTAATCAAAATATTGAGAAAATCGCCTTTAAAGTCCACATGAACCCGAAGCTACTACAGTTTTTTTTTTTTTTTTTTTTTTTTGTGACGTAGTTCCAAGAGAAATGGAATATTAAACGAGAAAATAGTGGCTTGGTTTACTTTTTCTCCTGCAAGCTGATTGGATGTATTAAAGTAATAATTTCATTTCTGTTCATATTTCTGTTTGTTGTCAAAACTGACTGTTGGAGGGGCGTGGTAAGCATGTTAACCATGCCCAATATCTCAAAATCACGCAATCTGAGAATTTAACTGAAAACAAACAGAAAGTGCATAGTCAGATTTTAATTTTACATTACAAGAGCAAACTTTATTTTTCTTAATGACATGCACAGATAAATTATTCACTACAAAACGTAATGTGAGTTAAATTTGATTTCATTAGTACTTTAAATCTGTGCAATTTAAATTCTTAGCAATGCATATTACTAATCAGAAATAGTGTTTATAAATATTAAATTATATATTTCTATATATATATATATATATACACAACCTGTCTCATTTCTATGTTATGTGTCTCAAATAACAGAGTTTCTGGAACAAAATATTTCAAGTTTTTTCAGATACATTAGACATGCCGATTGAACCAGATCCTAAATTAATTATATTTGGAGTTTTTGAAGAATTTTTGAGACTTACACGGGTACAACAATGGATCTCTGCCAAAAAACGTATCCTTTTGTTTTGAAAGAAAAAAAGAACTCTTAAATTATCACTGACAGAGTTAACATGTACATTACATCTGGAAAAAGTACAGTATACCCTAATAGACAAGGTTTAGTGATTTGAAAAAATATGGTCCCCTTTTATTTTCTTTCTGTAAACTTTTGATTAATATGTTTACTATGCCTTTAGTACCTACTTTTACCATTGGATAGCGCTGGTGGGTGGTTGGTTGGGGGAATGCATGTTAATTAATTTATTTATTTACTTTTTGTTTAATTATTAATTTTATGACTGATGGTTGTTGGGATTTTTTTTTCTTTTTTCCTTTTTTTTTTGTCTAATTGTTAAAATATAAGTTTTATGTTTATATTAAGGCCCAAGCTGTTTTTTTGCATGCGTTTTTTATTTCTCTTTGCTATTTGGTCTTATTGGAACCTAATTATAATAGAACCTAAGTATCATATTTTGATATGATGTACTTTTAGAGAAAAACGATGTCCATATATGTGGACTCGTGGTTAATAACACATACACACATATTTTTTGAACATGTTTTGACTTTCAGAAAGTAAAAACAAAATATTTTGCCCATTTTGGACAGTTAAAAATAGTGTTTGTGACATTTCAAATGCTACAAAACAGTTGCAGGATGACACTGTATGTCTGTAACAAAATATAAAACATTTAAAAGTATACAATTGTGGACATAAGAGCTAAAATATGCTGTCCACATATGTGGCCACTAAGCCCAAGGAGATTAAACAAAAGTGTATTTACAAGTGAATGTCCACTAAAATTTTTAATAATACAAATGTTAAACCAAAGAAAATTATATTCATGGAACTTCAAAAAAAATTATAGTTTAGAGCTATACAATATATTTTTGTATATTGACTAAATATTAACGTTCAACATAATGTTTTTTTTTTTTTTTTTTTGTGGCCCAGGCTAACATTTATGGCTCCAAGTTGACTTTAAGATGTTGTTTTAAATGACAAATGTTTTCAAAATGCAGCCTCCCAACTCAAAAAGTTGCGCGTTTCAGTTGAATGCTGCTTTCTTCTCTTAAAGAACAGCGCATTGAGTCATAAACCTTCTCCCTCTTCTCTCTTGTCTACAACAGATACATTTTCCTCTCAAACTCCCCCTCAATTACACAAATCAATACACATTTCTTTTATCTTTTCGTGCCTTTTTTCCCCTCCTGTTCTCTCCGCTGAAGGTGACCCCTGGGCTGGAACGTGTCCTCCATTTCGGCGGAATCGGTATAAGTGCTGGCCATTTGGCGTGGACGTTAAGTGTATGAAATGAGTGGCCCTGTCTCTCTCTGGTCCTCTCCTCCTGACAGGCTGATGATAGAAGCGTCACATCCTGGGCCCGAATAAAATGCAAACTGACAAGAGACGAGGCTTTGGTGGCTGAATATAATGCCGGATTGTGCCTCCGAGTGCCTTATTATCTTGTCTTGGGATGCTGGAGAGGAGGCGGGTCTCTTAGAAAAGAGACAGCCACTGTACACACACACACAACCCATCTCCTATTCTGCGAGTAAGAGTGAAAAAACAGGAGTTTGGCCTCCTAACCACTGCTTTTGCAGCTAATGTACCTGACAATAAATAGGGATGGGGTTGTTTGGGATGTTTGTGTGTGATAGCCTGAGTGAAACCTGGAGAAATGAGCTTTTAAAAAGGCGGAGGAGGTGGAAAAACATCAGGAGTTGAAAGTGAGAAGGAGATGAAGGAAAAAGATGTTATTCTGGAGTCGACGGCCTTAAATTTAATGTCCATAATCCAGTTTCGAATGACACGAAAAGGTTTTAAAGAAACGCGTGGATGAAAACTAATCATCTTCTTTTATCGTAAAACAACACCCAAGCAGGCCTGATAAATCAGTCAAGAATTTTCAGCCACATTCTGAACAAAAGCAGCAGCTTAAATGATTTAAACCATTTCAAAATGTATTTTGCTTTTATATGTTTGAGTAGATAATGTTTTAACTTACATTATAGGTCTATATAAATTATATAAATTATATTTATTACAAATCAGAAGTGTTATATTTTCAGTAGGATGCTTTAAAAATGTGAAGTTAAGCTTAACTGAGGGAAATTTAATTGCATTCAGTTTGGATCTACTTTACATTTCACTTTTTTCATTGTTCTGCCAACTAAGTCCCATCGTGTTTCCATCGGGGAGCTTTGGTAAAGTTAACATCTGCTCCTAATGATTGACAAAACCCACAGTATGATCCTTCCATGTCGCACAAAGCGGGGCCCATCATATTCTCAATTTTCTCTTTCCGCGGCCCTTCAGCCTCCCGCAGAAGCCCTTAGCACCCCCCACATTCAACTTTTCAAAGCAAATGTCAAGGCCGGTCTTTTGTCGGCCGTCGCATTTATGTGTTTGTGCAGAAATTAGACTGCACATTTGTCCATACATGCACAAGTGATTCTTTGATGTGGCCCTTTATGCTGAATGTTTCATTGAAAAACATCTAGGCGACATTCTTGTTATCATCACCTACACTCAATCGCTGGTGAAAATCAGCCAAGGAAAGGGATGAAAAGAAGCCTTTTAATTTCCTCATCCTCTTGGTCAGATCTTTTCAAACAGGAAAAAAGCAAAAGCTCGCTCAATGCAGCTGTGTTCAGTCGTATCAATTTGTCGAGCATCAATTGAGTTGCTAGACATATGTATTGCACTTCTGTGACCTTTAAACGTACAGAACCTCCTTTGAGGGCAGCAGAAGATGATTTAATCTAACAATGGCTAGAAAAAGAAAAGAAATCACTTCAGTATGAATCGTCTTACAGCGCTGATGGGAAAATACTGCCTCTTGAATATTCAATATAAGCTTTCAAATGAGATTAAGAATACAGCTTGTAGACACAGGTTATGTACAGTACATGTTCAGTGGGTGGCTGTTTTTTGTATTTATGATTTATAGATTTGTGTTTGAGTAAAACTTTTTTTTTTCATTAAAGAAACATTATTACTTGAATCTGTGTGTTATGAATAGCATTTCTTCCAATTTTTCAATAAAAATGTTATCATTTAAGGCCTTCTTTTGCATATAATAAAAAGGTGTCATGTGTTCAGATATGTTTATATTCATTTTTAGAGAACACCATACTAGGGTTTTAACCTCAAAAGTGTTTGGATATTTAGTTTCAATATGTTGTGGTGTATTATATTATTTATAGTATTTTACTAAAACAATACTGAATAAATCTAATCAATTCTGACAAATGAATAGTTTTCAATGATCTATTATTTTTTCTGTCCATCTCAGCGGGCACCTTAATGTCAAAACATGTGAGAAAAGCCCATTGATTTGATGTCAATTGACGACTTTGATGTCAAAATGACATCTAATAATGATAAAACACGTCAAAAAATCTTTGATGCCAATGTTAGATGTCAATTATATGTCTTTTTGACAAACAAAATCCAGTGTAAATTTAGAATTTGGAATAGAAACTTTCTGATAAATATTATTTTCTTACATTATAATACTTCTTGTCTTATTTTGGTGGTCAACAGGGCATCAATGTGTGATATGTCAAGCTTTAGACATCAAATCAATTAGTGTGTGTTTTTGATGTTACGCTTGATGTCAGTATGATGACGTTTTAATCAAGGTGCATGCTGGGATGTAGCTGTGCATATATGTATTGATAGCAAAATAAGAGTAACAAATGTAATCAAAAATGAACAAAAAGTACCATAAAAGAAAAAAAAATGTTTCATTCTCATTGTGTAATCAAACTACAATGACCTTTGAGTCATTTTACTGATAGGCAACTGCGCCCAAGGACAGATGGAGCCATGCCCGTCTGCCCGGAGCAGCCCCCTGGCACTGCCCTCAGCCCCTGACTGGTCTACCTTTCACAGGGCAAAAAAAAAAAAGAAGAAGAGCAGAGATCTTTCATTCGCTGTTTTTAAAAAGAAAGGGCAATCATTTTTTAATAATGTTAAAACTAGACTGACCACATGCTAAAAAAGAAAGAAATCTATTGATTTAATAAAAAAAGATCTGAAAAAGAATGCGCCCACTCTGAAATGCTTGTGTGTGCGTGTGTTGGTGTAAGCCTGCAAGAAAAAAAGTGAAATTTTGCACAAAAAAAAAAGAAAAAGAATAGATTGACAGACAGACAATGAGCTATAAAGCTGAGCGTAAAGAGAAAAAGCAACAAGCAAACAAAAGCAGGTTTGATGCTTATTAAAGAAAATTGTAACACTGGCATTATGAAACAGTAACAGGGCTTTTCTTGCCTTGGGATATTCTAAAAAATTCATCAGACTGACAGCGGGAACCACAAGACTGATCAGGGCCTGACAGAGAGGTTCGGACGGGGATCAGACACAAACACCCCTCGACACCCACCACCCCAACTCCCGAAATCAAATCAGCAAAAAGAGCCGCCGTGGTGACACACCATCACCGTGGTGACAGCCTACACTTCGCCCGCCCGCAGTCCCGCTCCCAAATCCATTCTCTCCCAAAATTCAGTCTACCGCGTTCTAAACTACGTGCCCCGCGCAAACCCACACACACACATACACACTTGTTATGTGCGTTTGCTGCACATAAGGGGGTAGCTGATGTTTGATGTATAATTCATTTCAAAACACCAAGCAATACTCTTTATTCTGTTCTTTTAATGTCTAATGTAACACAGCTCCAGTGATAGCTCAAACCCAACTGTAATGAGGATCGAGTACCTGAGTCAGTTCATCAAAAGCAAGGTTATTATAGAATGAAAAAAACAATGTGAAATCGGCAGGAACGCTTCATAATTTATCATTATGACCTCGGGAAAAAAAAATGGTATTAATCATTTAAATCTAACATAATTGTTTTCCACATTGAATTTAATGTAATTTTACTTAATATGATGAAACGAAAAATTAAAGAAGTCTGTAATTATATATTATACGTTCAAAATTACTCAAACAAATATTATATAAGCATATATAAAATAATAAATCATTTCAGTTACACTTTAAATAAAATATGCTCCATTAGTTAATGCTTGTCAATGTATTCCCTAACATGTTGTTCAGCATTTATTAATCATAGTTCAACATTTACTAATACATTATTAAAATCCAAAGTCAACATTAGTCAATGCAAAGTGAGTTAATAAGAACTAACAATGAACAACTTCATTTTTATTATGAAGATATTATTATTAATGATAATTAAATGATGCAATAACTGTTCATGTTAGTGAATACATTAATTAAGAGACTGTTATTTTAAAGTCTTACCATCATTACATTACAAGCTTATTATAATCCATTACATGGCAGGAGGTTCAAATCTACTATTATTACCATAACACTGTTAGTTCTGCAATAATAACAGTGGAAAAGCTCCCTACGGGAATTAGTCAGTCTAACTATGAACACAGACAAGAGGAAGATGCAGTCACAGCTACTGAAAATCAAACCTGAAGCACAGAATGAACCCTGACTGCCTGACTCTACACCCCATCAACTGATATAATAAGCTCTAGAAAAATTAATGTGATAACTTGCAGAGGATTACAGGGATGAATGCAAATAACAGCAGAGCTTGTTCAAATGTAAAGCACTTCTAAAGACTGAAGTTCACTTCAACTCGTCAAAAAAATTCTTTTATATTATTTGCTGTTTAATTTATATGAAAGACTGTAATACATGCTTTAGAACATACTTTTTATTATAGTTATTTTATAATAAATAGCACATTGCAGATTTGTTCATGCTGTTGTGTTGTCTACATTCGCACTTGTGCTTCTTTGTTTGTTCGTATATAAAAACCGCCTTCTTCAATAAAAATAACATTTCAAATGCATTTAGTATTATGCATTGTACTGTAAATGAAATACATATAATAACAGCAGCTTTATAAGATTGAAAATTATAGGAAAACAAAAGCAAGAAATCAAAGTTTTGCAACAGACATCAACAGAAAATAAAGCACAAGTGAACTTTTTTTTTAAAGTAACGTTCGGAGTGTATGAGCTCAGTAGCAGAAATTTGAAGTGAGAAAATTGCAGGTTGATTCTCAAACATGGTTTGTGCGTTTCTGACTTCCATTCAAATTGAAAAATGAAACTGTGCCTGAAAAGAAGCCAGCGGCAAGGTTACTGGAGTCTTAAAGTGTATCATTAATGCTGCAAATTTGACAACCACGGCAAACAGTCCATCAATGCATGCTGATTCTATAGAGCTTGAAACTTGTCTTTTCACACAGTGCATCACCACTGAGCAGTTTAAGGATTTCTAAAAGGCTTTCCCCCCCTCCCCTGTTAAACAAGGTCTGAGCAATCACTCTTGACTGCAAGGAACATCAAATTTTAACAAAATACAGAAGAGCATACTATTTTAAGATGTTAATTAAATCCGATATTTTGGGATTTTTAAATATATTTGGTGTCAGCCCTCATCAAACATGACAAAACTCGATAACGTGTGCTCAGTCTAAAAAAGATAAAGCATAATTGAAGAGCCTGTTTAATGATCAAAAGAACTTTTAAATGTTTTACAATTAAACTAGATGTAGCATATTAACAACTTCTACAATCCTTAATAGTGTAACTCTGAAACAGAACATTTAATATAATTTTGCACACCCACATATATTTATTAATATTTGTGCATATTCATAATTATACCCATTCATAATTCTAATTTATAAAATACCTTAGTGATGTTTTTTTTCAACTAAAATTATTACTACTAAAAAGTTTGCAATAATAATAATAATAATAATAATAATAATAATTATTATTATTATTATTATTATTATTATTATTATTATTATTATTAT
>CAIGQQ010036128.1:6456-17385 GCA_903798035.1 Danio albolineatus
CACCATAAAGGTTCTTCAGTGGTTCTTCAGTGGTTCTTTAAGGTGGTCAGGGTGCTATATAGCACTTTTACTGTGTAAAGAACATTTAAAGCACCATAAAGGTTTTTCTGTGGTTCTTTGGGGGGTTTAAAGTGCTATATAGCACCAATACTACTGGTAAGCACTTGTTCTTATAGCTAATTCTCATAACTTTTATGCCGGTTTTATTTGCGGAAAGGGTAAAGTAACACAATGAGCACCTTAAAATATAGGTGCTATATAGCACCATTTGACAAAAGTACTATATAGCACCTATTTTTTTAAGGTGCTGTATAGCACCAAAAAAGGTTCCCCCCCTCGTTACGACCAAAGAACCAGTTTTGGTGTTATTTAGCACCTTTTTTTTTTTGAGTGTAAGGGGCTAATATTGACAATTTTTTAAATGCTTTTATTCCAGTGAAAAACTTAAATATACAATATATATTATTATAATTGTAAATACTGTAAAAATAAATTAATAAATACATAAATAAACAAACAGACAGAAACAGACAGACAGACAGACAGACAGACAGATAGGTAGATAGATAGAAACTCCTTGCTCAAACAGCTCTTGGGAAAAATTCAAAAAAGATTTAAACTTTTACAGAAGAGCTAATAATTTTGCCTTCAACTATATATGGATATATGTATATGCATTATGTATTGCCCAAACCAGAAGTGCAACTCATAAATTGAATCGTGGTATAAAGAGATACTGTAAATAACGTCGTTACTACATTTTTAACAGGGAGACACTGCCCATGTACTACCACAATGTTCTTGTACTTTCAATAACTAGGAACAGGAGGGCAGTGATGACCACTGAAAAAACAAAACAACTGATTTGAAATGGTTCTTCCCTGGCATAGGCTTCTCTGAGAATCGCCATGGTAACATATCCTCATTATTCCAGAGATCACTGGAGGGTAAAGACCTGTCTCTCTGGCCCTAATCTTCCACACACACACACTGATCAAACCTAATAAAAGAGTTTGTAATCAAGCTAGCCTGCACACTTATGAAGCGCATCCGATGACGACCGCTCACCTGAGGAACACTTAAACCCACCAATGTTTGCTTAGCGTTCAGCCATTCTGATGTGTGTTTTGAACACCACAAGCTTATGATTAGTTAGTTCTAGTTTCCCCCGGATGCCTGCGCAAACATATATCTTGCCTGAGAGGGAAAACTGAGCCAGAGAAGTAAAGTCAATAATAGATAACTCAGAAATGAAATCATGTAGTTAAGAGCGTTTCTAAGAATGTAACAGTGTCATTGTGATGGATTGTGATTCTTGTGTTTGAACATTAAGGATCACTTTAGTTATGGCTGTAATCCCTTTATTAAACTTAAAAAATACAAAAAAAAAAATCTAGTAAAATGAATCATTCAATGTTTGAATGAATCATTGAATCATTGAGTTTTATTGATTGAATGCAAGAATGAATAATTGAATTAATGAATTAATCAATTAATATTTTAGTTGTATAATTTTCATGTGGATTACAGTGTTTCTAAGACTGTAAATGTGTTCTTGTGATGGATCATGTTGCGTGTCTTTGAACATTAAGAATAAAATACATTAATATGGCTTAAATAACTTTAATAAACTAAAGAATAATTTTATTTCATAGAATGAATGAATTAATGAGTGAATGAAATTCTATACAATTCTTTTTTCTATTCCTAAAAATTTTATGTGACCACAGTCTTATTCTGTTCATAATTTATTCTGTTGAATAAAACAGTTATATGTAAATGCACCAAAATATTTGGTCAGTATTCACTAAAAAATTTATAAAATGTTAATTTTCAAAGGGATGTACTTATTTATGAGTATGAGTATGAGAAAATAAGTATTGAACACATCACCATTTTTCTCAGAAAACATATTTCTAAAGGTGCTGTTGGTAACAGCCAAAGAAATCCATATATGCAAAGAAAACAAATCTAATAAGTTTACAAATTAAGTTATGCCTATTACTATGAAATTACGCAGAAAAAAAAAGATTTGATCACATGAAGAAAGGAAGGTGTAGAAAGGCAGTGAAAGCCCAGACAGCAGCTGAAATCTCTCAGTAGCTATTCAGCAACCCTCTTCCCTTCCTCATTGCAAATTAATATCAGCTGCTTCAGTCCAACATCTACATTATCAGGATGATGAAGATGAAACCAGAGTGGTCATTTCGGCAAGACAATGATCCAAAACACAGCCAAGGAAACTCTCAAATGCTTTCAGAGATAAGAAAATCAAGCTGAAAAATGGCCCAACCAATCACCTGACTTGAATCCAATAGAAAATACAAATTAAACATCACATTTGATAGACGAGACCCACAGAACTATCTAGAATTTGTATGTGAAAAGAAAATAATAATAAATCACACGTGAACAATACATGTGACTTCTTTCTCCCTACATTATATATTTAAACAAAACAGTGCTTGAATTTGTAGGTATTGCATTATCTGATCTCCATAATGTGCACCAGATCACAGATTAATAAAGCCAAAACATGACACAAACAAAGTTGTGCATTATTACAAGTGTTTTTTTTAACTGTGGGTTGATCACATATTATCACAGCGCTCTTTTGTCCCCGTATTTGATGTTCCAGATGAGCGACAGCGCTAATGATGCAGCGCTGACGCGTTCGTCTCAAAGTTTGGCAAATGACAAACATCAGAAGAAAATCTTCTTTGTCAGGCTCCATTATCATATGTTCACGAGCTCAATATCAAAAATGAAAAACAAAGCCGATTCCACATCTAATCAAAGGAGTCGCTCCGCTGCATAATTGATGAGGAGCATCGCATTGACAGAGCATATGACAATATCATATATAAATAATGCTTCCGTTGCGCATTGATGCTTTTGGTGTAACTTGGCGAGTTGTGAATAATATATCACGTCTATAAGTAAAGCAGCAAAGCGTGGCCTATTGAACCACCGTCTTTCTTTGGTTGAGTGGGGAGCGCTTGATCCCTTTGCAAATAATAGTAAAGTTAACACATTTTAGTTGAATGAGGAGGCGAAAAAGGGGGATCAATAATGAATAAACGTCATCTCAAGGGGCTTTCTATGGGTTTTTTTCCCCTCCTTGCAACAAAATTAAAAAGCCAAAAGAGGAGTGCCTTGGCGTTTAGGGATTATCAACAGCGATTCACTCCCATTACCCAATCCCATTGTTCTTATGACCCGTTTATTAAAACACCCTGCGCTTAAGTGGATTACCCTTCAAGTACCAAGGATATCTTACATCTCCTTAAAGGAACACTCCTCTTTAAAAACAGAAATAGGTTCCTTTTATGACTCTACTAGAGAGGAATGTACTCATTTTTTTTATACATTCAGCTGATCTTCTGGTCTGGTAAAGGCACTTTTAGCTTAGCTTAGCATAGATAACTGAATTGGATTAGACCATTAGCATTTTTCTCAAAAATTTCAAAAAAAAAAATTGTTTTTTTTTCCTATTTAAAGTTTGATGCTTCCATAGTTACGTTGTGCACTAAAGTTGACAAAAAATGAGAAGTTGCTGTTTTCTATGTCAATATGGCTAGGAAATATACTCTCATTCTGGCGTGAATGAGATTTGTATACAACTTGTACAGTATATGAGACTTGTATCACAACTTGATATAATCTTGTTATGAAACCTTCACAATAATATTACACAGATTATAACTGGTGCAATTATAGGGCTTGGTGCTGAAGACTATTTATAATGCATAATATCGTTGTGCCTGCAGCAGCCATGGTTTGGCAGCAAAGCTCCTTGAATATTATTCCGAATTAAAATATAGTTCCTGGCCATATTGATCTAGGAAATAGCAACTGTTCAGTTTCCGTCTGTCTCAGTACATGATGTGACAACAGAAGAGTCGAGTTATAGGAAAATTATCGACACTCTTTGGTCATTTTTGAGTGAAATGCTAATGGTCTAATCAGATTCAATAATCTATGCTAAGCTAAGCTAAAGTACTTCTGCAGCACAGATATAAGCAAAATGGATTAAAAATTGGCAAATTGAACTGCTTAACTCAAGAGGACTTGTAAAATGAGCCTATTTTCCCAAAAAAGCAGATTTTTCCTTTAGAGTCGAGGAGGAATTTTTCTTAGGATGCATCGCTTCCCTCAACCAAACTAAACGGCATGTACTAGCAGCCGAACTGCTAGTACTAGTTATTCCTTGTGTTTAAAGGCCTGAGGGTGTTTCGATAAACTCACAGACAGCGAGTCTAAAAGAATACGTACACTCGCTCCTCAAGGTTGACAGACTTACAGCACTCTGCATCCCAAAGAAACCACTTATCAAACCGCTAGGGTCCATTATGGATACTCAGCCTCGCTCACTAATTTATAGAGTTATTGATAATTGAGCATATTTTGAAACATTCGCCAACTCTCCCGTAAGGCGGCCGCTAACAGGCCGTGTTTGTCTGCGCTGGACAGACAGTGTCTCATTTGTAATCTCCTCAGTGTGGCCCAATCTACAGTAGGTTAAACACAACAGAGACCTAGACTGATAGCAAGAGGGAGAAAACCTCACCTACTGCCAGCTCTGATAAAGTGGCGCACCCGCCATAAGGTCAAAGTTCAACTGCTTTTTTATTTGTTATAAAAACTTCCTCAACACTGGGGTAAGACAAAGACTTGTGTATGGTGTTTTGATATGTTATGTGTACTGTATGTGTTCGTTGTTTCAAAGGCTGTCAAATTTTATAAAAGCAGGGTGATTCGTAGTGTCCAGTGACAGTTTACCAAAAAATTTAAATGTACTCACTATTTACACACATTCAAAGCATTCCAAACCTGTACAACACAAAAAATTATATTTTGATTTAAAATAAATAAATAAATAAATAAATAAATAAATAAATAAATAAACAAATAAATAAATAAATAAATAAATAAATAAATAAATAAATAAATAAATAATCCAGTAACCATCCACTTCCATTGTGGCAAAAACAAATATTATAGAAGTTAATGGTTACCGGTTTTAAGCTTTCTTTAAGATATCTTCTTCAATTCTTTCATGAAGATAAAAGATGAAATATACTCAAACAGGTTTGTGAGGGGTGAGTAAATTTAATCTAATTTAATTTTCCTTTGGCTTTTTCCTTTGGTCCCTTTATTTCGCATGGGGTTGCCACAGCGGAATGAACCTCCAGGGTGAGTAAATGATGACAGAATTTTTAGGGTGACAGAATTTGGGTGAACTATTTATTTAAAACAGAACTCACTTTTTTAGTTAAATGCACAGTTAGAATATGAATAGACAATGGAACATGAATATGTTAGAATATGGATGGAATATGAAAAAATCTATATCAAAATACAAGGGCATTTCAAAAAAGTGTATTAATCAACAATTTATTTATTTATTTATTTATTTATCATTATTTCATTTTTTTTTTCGGCTTAGTCCCTTTATTAATCTGGGGTCTGACATGTTTTACGCAGCGGATCCCCTTCCAGCCGCAACCCATCTCTGGGAAACATCCAAACACACTCATTCACACTCTTACACTACGGACAATTTAGCCTAATCAATTCACCTATACCACATGTCTTTGGACTTGTGGGGGAACCGAAGCACCTGCAGGAAACCCACGCAAACGCGGGCAGAACATGCAAACTCCACACAGAAACACCAACTGACCCAGCCAAGGCTCGAACCAGCGACCTTCTTGCTGTAAGGCGACAGCACTACCTACTGCAAAAAATGGAAACTACAAAGTTAAAATTAAAAAGCTGCCAATATCTGCTTTAATATCAATTAAATAACCATAAATACGTGCAAACAACAACTTTAATTTCCTTTCAGTGTAAATTAACTTCTATGTATACACTATTATATAATATGATACAAAACGAAAGGACATTTTGAGCTTACTGTACTGTATATTGCATCCACAACGTCAAGAGGGGATTATAGTTTATCATACTATAGGCACCACAGTTCAGAACAAACACATTTGTGGAGTCATTACAACATTTAACCATAACAGAATGAAAGTTTATTTTTTAAAGGTACAGTGTGTGATTTTCATCCCTAGAGGGCGTGTATTCAGAAAAAAACAAAGGCATAGCTTGATGAAACCATGAATGAGTTGTATTAATTATTATATTTATGTTCGTTATCATACTCATGTTCACACTTATGATTCAATTCAATTTAAGTTTAAGTTTAATTGTATGGCGCTTTTTCCCAGAGATGGGTTGCGGCTGGAAGTGCATCCGCTGCGTAAAACAAATGCTAGATAAGTTGGCGGTTCATTCCGCTGTGGCGACCCCGGATTAATAAAGGGACTAAGCCGAAAAGAAAATGAATGAATGAATGAATGAATGTATAGCGCTTTTTACAATGGCAGCTTTACAAATGGAGCGCATTATACCATTACAATCAGATTAAGTTTAAGTTACAATCAAATATAAGTTGTTATACATAGTTAACCTATTAAAATGATAATAATATTCTTAAACTGACAATTTTAAACTGCATGATGTGATAATGTTGCTCCGTGCAGACTAATAAAACACCAAATATATTATAGCATCTTTGGTGTTTCACTGTTTTCTGAAAAACAAATCCAGAAATCATCAGTGCATGGACACCATTAACATAGCTACACAAGACATGATCCATATCTTAAGTTGAAATATTGGATATTCTTGCATTCAGCATTAAGGCATGATAAGGTTAGCTACAAGTTTGCAACTGCAATTAAGTTTAATGGTATGACATTCAATTTTATATGATGAATACAAGGCAACACGGTGGTTAGCACTGTCGCCTCACAGCAAAAAGCTGGGTTGGCTGGGTCAGTTTGCGTTTTTGTATGGCGTTAGCATGTTCTCCTCGCGTTTGGCATGGGTTTCCTCCGGGTGCTCCGGTTTCCCCCACAGTTTAAAGACCTGTGGTATAGGTGAACTGAATCAGCTAAATTGGCCATAGTGAATGCAAGAGTGTATGGGTGTCCCCAGTGTTGGGTTGTGGCTGGACGGGCATCCGCTGTGTAAAACATACAATAGTATCTGGATGCAGCCTTTATGATGCAAGCTGAGATTGCAACACACAGGTGAGCCCATTAAAAAGTATTGGATGCAGCTCAGATTGCACTGCACCAGGTCTGCATCCAGACCCCTCATAAAACATATGCTGAATAAGTTGGCGGTTCATTCCGTTGTGGTGACTATTGATAAAACAAGGGACTAAGGTGAAGGAAAATGAATGAATGAATGAAAGAATATAATATTGCTATTTTTTTACATTTTATTATTTAATATCAGTACCTGAATACACTTAGACTCCTCAGAAAACCTCAACATTTATTTCAATTGTAATTTATAATATTTTTATGCACATGTACTCCCTTACAAAATCCTCCCAATCAGTCTAAAATGATGAATTCCTTCCAAAGAGTGACACGATGTCAGTTTTTTTATAATAATGTGCAGCCATAATAATGAAAGTTATTAAGAAAACATGCTACAAACAGAAATAAACTAACTGCTCAATACTTTACTGATAAATGTGTACAATTGAGACTTAAAAGCCCCACCATGATGGTTCTTTCAGGCGCAAAACTAACATTAATTGATCTCATCTATGTTACATTTCAATGCCGAGCGTCCCTCCCTCCACCAAGGACAGCGTCTGGCAAAATTACCCAGGCCAATGTTTTTGTTGTCATCTCGTTTAACGTCGAATCGTTCGCAGATGGCAACACTAAATCGACACGGCTGAATTAAACAGTCATTGTGGAGTGCACAGTTAGGGGTTGGCATTCGCCCCCGCAGACATTTATGAATCAATTTTTCCTTCCATAAAAGAGGGGCTTTAACACTTTCAAAGGAAATGCATTATGTCATAACTTCAGACTGAAGGCAAGAGACGCTCTTTCAGGCTATTCACAATTGACAGCCCCCCCTCCAAACCTGATTTTAAACAACCCTGCACACGTATGTGTGTGTGTGTCCGCTTTGTGAGTTCCCATCTATTTATCATCTCATTCACTATCATGCAGTTAATCCACTTTGAATCACAAAGCGCACAGTAAGAGTCCCACTCGCTTTTGTGCCATAATGAAGCCAACCAGGCCATAAATGTATTGAGTTATAACAAAATAGACTACATGATATTATCAGCATTATCTATCGATTAAGCCACTCCAAATGAAAAGACACGTTTAGCGGTGTATTGATCTTTTCCATTCGAATCTGAAATACGAATGAGACTGAAGCCACTGTAAATACAAATCATTAAGTCTGATGCGGTGACCTCTTTGAAACACATTTAACCGTATTGGCATGGAACGTATGATTTGATTCATAATTTTGCTTAGGGCATATAACACACTTTTTTTTTAAGTACCGCTGATGTATTGTTGCACCACAGGATCAATCGAAGTTAAAACCCATGGAAGACAACTGACTGGCTTTAAAGTTTAAAGCCCAGGCCACATGACAGACAGGTCACATTTAACACAATTGTAAATCTTGTCAATAATCAACCAATTGTGCTCAAATTGCTGGGTTATTGATTTTGTTAATGTGGCAGCTGAAAGCAGGGAAACAGGCCACGTTTGGAATGCAATAATACACAATGCCTACACATTCCATACAGAGAATATTATCAACATTCTATTTTTAATTAATGTAAATTATTGTGTTATCAGATTATAAAGATGTCAATATTAGCTGTCTATATTATCATTGCATATTTAAAAAAAATGGATTGATTGTTATATTAGTTAGACAAGCTAATATTAGGTATTTTATATATAAATATATATTTTTCTATGTATTTAACTGGTAATTATCAGAAATAGAGACTTTTTTTTTAGTGTCTAGAGTTTGTAGTGTTTAGAGTTTGTAATTGGAATATAATTATTACGATGGATGGATGGATGGATGGAACCATGTCAAAAAGCGCTAAACTATATAATTTCTGCCAATTTATCATTATAATAATTGTTTGCTTATTTCTATTAGCAGGAATTAAAACATGTGGGTGGGTGGGTGGATGGATGGATGGATGGATGGATGGATGGATGGATGGATGGATGGATGGATGGATGGATGGATGGATGGATGGAAAAATAGATGAAAAATGGAAAAATGAATGGATGGATGGAAAAATGGATGGATGGAAAAATGGAAAAATGAATGGATGGATGGATGAAAAATGGATGAATGGAAAAATGGATGGGATGGATGGATGGATGGATGGAAAAATGGAAGGGGTGAATGGATGGATGGATGGATAGAAAAATTAATGAATGGAAAAATGGATGGAAAATGGAAAAATGGATGCATGAATGGATGTATGGATGGAAAACGGATGGATGGAATAATGGATGGATGGAAAATGGATGGATGGATGAATGGATGGAAAAATGGATGGGATGAATGGATGGATGGATGGATGGATGGATGGATGGATGGATGGATGGAAAAATGGAAGGGGCAAATGGATGGATGGATGAAAAATGGATGAATGGAAAAATGGATGGATGGATGGATGGATGGATTGATTAATGGATGGATGGATGGATGGATGGATGGATGGAAAAAGGGATGGGATGGATGTATGGATGGATGGATGGAAAATTTGAAAAATGAATGGATGGATGGATGGATGGATGGATAGAAGGATGGATGGATGGACGAAAAATGGATGGATGGATGGATGGAAAAATGGATGGATGGATAGTCAAGTAAAGTGTGCTGTGTTGTGGGATACAATTTAAAAATAACTAGCACTAATTAAAGCCCCAAAAAATCTCTAACCTCCTCATAGACACAAAGACTAAATCTTTTAACAGGAAGCAGGTGTGCATGTTTCTCAGTAAGAGGAAGATTTAAAATCCCAGTACATGAGAGTTAGTTCAAAACTGCAGTTTTTATACATCTATTTAAAAATATACACAAACATCAGGAGGGATCGATGTAGCCGAGAACGCTGGAGAAGGAGAAACCGAGGTGAAGACAAAAAATAAAGAAAAAGGGAGAATAGAAGAAAACAGAATTAAAGCGTGGGGCAGAGGAAAGGGCATTTATGTTATTAAAAGAGTGATAGAAACTCACGGAACCCATCTGTGAGAAAGGACAGCAAAAAAAAAAAAAAAAAAAGGCAAAGGAAAGGCCTGGAAAAAAGGAAGGACAGGGTGTTGATTTTGCGTGATCTGAACATTAACACACAAACGGCCACATCTGTTGAAGAAGCCTTTCCTCTCTCTCATCCTCAGGCAATGTCAACTCGATTACCGCAGGGCCGAAAGAGACAAAGATCCATCCACATGACTCCTCATCCTTTTAGGCCCATCTGCAAAGCCAGGATCTGAGGCCAACCCTGCCTGTAGAAAATCAAACCCTTTTAAAGTGAAGACAGAAAAATGCCAGGGTCGCCATGCTTTTCACTGACGCCGAGCTCTTCCTAAATTACCTTAAGCATATTTGTGGCAAATAGGATTCCGCCTCCTGACCTCCAACATTGTCCGTCTTCGGCAAAAAGGTCTCTCCTTATTTCGCCGTTTTTGTGAGGTGTCTTCCTGAGTGCATCCTGTTCTCTTTTTATAGACGTCGCCTGTTCGCCGATTTAACACTCGCTCCCTGACTTTTTCTGAATAAGGATATTAATAGAAAAAAATTTGCTCACAATTGAGCCGATAAAACGAGAGACATACTTTTCATTATTTTTAACTCGTCATAAAAGAATTATTTGTGCTGCAAAGCTGTAAAAGTCTTGGAAGTAAAAGCTCGTTTATCTATCGAATGTAGTCTCTATTCTTACAACACGCTTGATTTTTAATTTTTTTTGTAAAAGTAACTAGCAGAGACAGAAACTGCAGTGATAATAATAATAATAATAATAATAATAATAATAATAATAATAATAAT
>CAIGQQ010036129.1:8248-27476 GCA_903798035.1 Danio albolineatus
TACTTTGCCTAAACCCTAACCCTAACCCTTTACTTTCTTAGGCATTCTGTGCAATCCCGGGATTTCACACAATGCTGTAACATAGAGTATATACTTTTTTTTTTTTTTTTAATAAAAACAGAAAAAATGTTCATGTTCATGTGTCAAAAATTTTACAGCGATTTTTTTTACAGTGCACAAAATGTAATAATGATTTCAAAATTATTGCAATGCTGTAAGGAGTATCATGTTGTCTTGTATTTTATTTTGTAGTTAAGCCTTGTCTTCCTGTTTGCATTTTTTTAACAAATGTCCAACTAAACGTGATTGTCTGAACTCAAGTGCAGTTTATTAAAGTGATCCAAAAACACAAACACCAGGGATCATGTGACATGACACAACCAATGACAAACTTATGACAAACACATGACTAGAAAAAAAAATGAAGTCCAAGGCACATGACAAAATCAACCAATGAAAACATGACAAAAGAACAAAAGAGCATGAGGCAGGGAAATAAAAGTAAAACAGGAAAAGGAGGACAAGACTGAACTACAAAATAAAAGACAACATAACCTTACAGTTGCCCACCTTTGTTTTAAAAGTTTGGCCACGCTTTATTTTAATGTACAATTTACACAATGATCAAATCATTGACTAAGACTTTCTGCTCAATAAACTACTAGATAGCAGCTTATGTGTAGTTATTAAGGTAGTAGTTGGGTAGGATTAGTGATGTGAAACATGATCAGATCAAAAGCACCCATCACTAGTATAAGTTTAACTCAATTGATTTTGAGGCTGTACGCATTTCATAGACTTCTTTTCAGGTATCGTGATGAAATTCTCTATTGCTCAGCATTTCTGCAACCCAGGCTCATTCTGAAAATGTACTGCTATATATATTACTGAAGAGTGCCAAATATGTCCAAGGAGGTATGTTTTTTGTTGTTGTTGTTTTTTTTTTTGTAGATTTTTTTTCGCAGATTCAGCAGAGGTTGCTGTGTCAATTTTGAGATCTCAAATTTACTCTCATTGCCAATCACACCTGCTGTTCTCACGTAAATCCACAAGAGGCCACTGTTGACTGACTGACTAATTAATCAACTGACTCACCCTCCTCCTCACTTGAACCCAACCAATAATGTTTTCAAAAGCACCGATCGACCCGCCCACCTACCCTAAACCCAACCGACAGTTTTAAAAAGCGAAAGCCCTCGTCTGTTTTCAGATTTTACCACATCCTCACTCTGTTATTTACTTGTTTATTTAAATTTTTGGCTTCTGTTTTTGTCATAATGGTTTTCTGGAACTGTTCTTTGTAGGACTCGAAACCCATCGTCATGGCCATCTCCTCTCTACATCTCAAGTCCACCAACATACATGGCAAGCTAACTGACCAAACTGGTAACAGCGGGAAGGGCGTCCATACAGAGGTGAGCAGTCAACTGGTAAGTGTGAAAAGGAACTTCATACCGACCCGTAGCATTCATTTAAAAAGACAAAATGCAGCCATACGTACTTCATAATTCACAAACTCCAGAAATGTTTATAGTGGGACGTTTTCAGAATGAGCCTATGTTGCATTTCTGGGTACCTGCTGTTTGTGTTGCAATAAGTGCACATTTTCACAATGTTTCTTGTAGAGCTCAGATGTTACTTTATTAGCCCTGGTTAGCTGGACTGTTTGGCTTGTAGGACAATATAACGGACAGTGATGGAGTACAGATTATTGGCGTAATGATTGGCCAGATCACCTGTCAATCAAACTCTGGCAAGTCAATAAAAAACCCATGAAGTGAAATGCAAGGGTAAATCATGTGTATGGTTTGGTCTCCAACAGTTTGTGGTGTTTTTGGGACTCAAAAAAGTGGTCCCATCACCTCATCCAAACAGCCGACGTTTAAGGTTTACCTGCAGAAAGTGCTCAGAAAGCGAGCGAGGACATGAGGATCAGAGCGATATAGGCGGAGAAAGTAGTTCACATTCATTACAGGTCAGCGTTTTGCAACGAAGCGCAAAAGCACTTTAAGGCTCTTTCTTCTTTCAGTAGGAGTATTCACTTGCATGCTTGTGTCTTCTCCTCTTTACCTCTATCTCTTCCCCTCCTCTTTCCGTCCGCACGTCCATACTTCTCCTCGCCTTTTAAACTTTAATGCACGAATGTTCTCTTTTGATCATAGTTGTAAATGGTTTTCATTTTAATGTTTAAAACATTGTCTCTTTTATACCATTAGACTGAGGGGTGGAAGGGGGAAACCGTCAGTCATAAATCTTAGATGAGGTGCCTTCTCTAATGCCTGACTAAAAAATGATAGGTTATAAATTTGAGTGCATGTAAAATAGCACGTTTTCCTTTTTGGGAGAAAGCAGCCGAAGATTAAAATAATGCACGGCGGGAAACAGGTTGTCCCGAAGAGACGGACGAATGGCTAAAATAGTGAGATGGAGAAGATGTCTCTAATGGACACAAACATGCATAAATAACAACATGCATCAAAGCGCATCTAGGCTTTTAATAAACACTCACATGGGCTAAATAAATATCTAAAAATTCCCCCGAATTCCCCCAGTCACGATAATGTGCCTTTGGGGCCTGCCTCACATTTCCAAGGACTTTCTTAAATGGACCCTAGAAAGTGCTTCTGCATCGGAGTGTATTTTAATGCTCCATTAATTGTCTGTCTTAAACCTCTAGGATTTAAGCTGGACATTTACTTTTTATGCTTTCTCAGCGACAAAGCTGCACACGTCCTGTTTCGTCAGATAGATTTATTTATTTCTTTTCAAAAGGTCATGTAGAGTGGATTCCAAGTTTGAGATGATAGAAAAACTATTTTAACACAATGTATACAAAGTGAAATAATAAAAATAAAGTAAAACAACAATATTACTAATAATTTCAAATAATAATAATAATTTCAAATAATAATAATAATTTCAAATAATAATAATAATAATAATAATAGTAGGCGCCACAGTGGCGTAGTGGGTAGCACGTTCGCCTCACAGCAAGAAGGTCGCTGGTTTGAGCCCCGGCTGGGTCAGTTGGCATTTCTGTGTGGAGTTTGCATGTTCTCCCCGTGGTTGCGTGGGTTTCCTCCGGGTGCTCCGGTTTCCCCGACAAGTCCAAAGACATGTGGTATAGGTGAATTGGGTAAGCTAAGTTGTCTATAGTGTATGTGTGTGAATGAGTGTGTATGGATGTTGCCCAGAGATGGGTTGCAGCTGGAAAGGCATCCGCTGCATAAAATATATGCTGGATAAATTGGTGGTTCATTCCGCTGTGGCAACCCCAGATTAATAAAGGGACTAAGCCGAAAAAAAATGAATGAATGAATGAATGAATAATAATAATAATAATAATAATAATAATAATTATGTTTCCCAGCAATGGGTTGCAGCTGGAAGGGCATCCGCAGCGCAAAACGTATGCTGGATAAGTTGTTGGTTCATTCCGCTGTGGCGACCCCTGATAAATAAGGGAATGAAGAGCATTCATTAATTTTTTCGGCTCTAGTCTAGTCATCAATCTAGGGTCGCAACAGCTGAATTAACCGCCAACTTATCCAGCAAATGTTTTACGCAGCAGATGTCCTTCCAGCTGCAACACATCACTGGGAAACATCCATACACACAATAAATAAGCAATAATAATAATAATAATAATAATAAATACTTAAACTAAAAAGTAAGTATTATGTTACTTTAAAAAACAAACAAACAAAACAAAAATCACTTATCATTTACCCACCTGTTCCAAACATGAATCTGACATTTGATTTTCTGTCGTCACATTTTGAAGAATGTTGGCAACTGGTCATTATTGACTTTTTTCTTTGTGTATGGATGTCAGTGGCTACAAGCTAGCGACATTCTTTAAAATAAACTCATAGTAGTTTGGAACCAGGTGTAGGTTAATTAGATTTCAATTTTAGGTAAACTATCCCTTTAACTAAAACAAAACAAATGAACGAACAAATAAATGAATGAATGACTGATATAGATTTATTTAAAAAACATCTTCAATAAGAAAATAAAGTTAAAAGGCCAGTGCTGGCACATCACTACATTTTATAATTCGTCCATGACTGTTTGTCAATAATCTTAGAAGCAGCACGAATGATAAAAACAGTGTTTGCATGAGCAAAAGCAAGTACGTGAAAACACAAGTGTCAGAATAAAAGGATGATGACGTGCATATGGTGAGACTCCCGTTTCCTTGCAAGCAATCGAGTGTGGAAATGTAACTGGTGTAATCAGGTCTCTTTGTATTAGAAATAATAAAAAGCGATGCTCAAACACCGGAAGTCCTACTGCTTTCAAGAACTTGATAACTGTTAAAAATTGTCTTTTTATAAGTGGCATCAGTAGTCAACCATTTTACCGTTCATTGAACAGATTATTATTGGCCGACCCAACAAAAGTACATTTCACTCAGCTCATACCAGAGCGCAGAAACGATCTTCTATTCAAGACCACTGATGATCCCTCCTAATAAAGCTTAAGTACTGTTTAATAACACTGTTTATTACTAATATGGTTTAAGTATCATCCTTACAATAACACTGCTTTAGAGAACTATAAACATATTCTATTTGATGGATAAATTTAGGGGGGAGAAGTGTGGACTCTTACCTTGCAGATTCTGTAGGGGGAGTGCCATGATGCCACCAGCAGCAGCGGCTGCGACCAAGCCCTGAATGTTGGCAGCAGTGGGCAGAGAGAGGACCAGGCCCTGCTGCCCACCCAGATGCCCACCAGCGTTAAAAGGAATCAGAATGGGCTGGTTTAAACCCGGAGCTCCACCAGACATCACTCCACTAACTGCAGACGCCAGCTGCTGAGCAACCAGTAGAGACTGGAAAAGAGAACAAATCGGAACATTAGCAGGAAGGTTTATATGTACTGTAGAATGCCACCAAAAAAATAATGTTTTTTTTTTTTTTATATTTTATAACTTATTATCGGAATTTATAAATGTATTAGTGAACTATTAATGTCTATTATTTAGACATTTAAAAAAAAAAATCATTTCATTTTTATCTGTAAAAATATCTCTCCTCAATCATAAAATGAAAATTCAAATGCAAATTTCAAAACATACCTCTTCTTAACCGCTGAAGGTCTAAGCTGTTTTTTTTTTTTTGGTTTTTTGGTTTGTTTGTTTTTTCATGCGTTTTTTATTTCTCTTTGCAATTTGGGCTTATCGGAACCTAATTAGAATAAAACCTAAGTATCATCTTTTGATATGATGTACTTTTACAGAAAAATGATGTCCATATATGTGGACTCGTGGTTAATAACACATACACACATATTTTTTGAACATGTTTTGGCTATCAAAAAGTAAAAACTAAATTTTTTGCCCATTTTGGACAGCTAAAAATTGTGTTTGGGACATTCCAAATGCTACAAAACAGTTGCAGGGTGACACTGTATGTCTGTAACAAAATATAAAACATTCAAAGTATACAATTGTGGACATAATAGCTAAACTGTGTTGTCCACATATGTGGCCACTAAGCCCTAGAAGGTTAAAGGAATAGTTTGCCCGAAAAACAATAATGAAATATACTAAAGAATGCTGGAAAGCATTATCTATTGACTATTTTTGTTCCCACAGTACTGGCTGCTGGTTTCCAACATGCTTCAGTATATCTCTCATTGACCATGTTTACATGGACATCAGTAATCTAATTGTTTGCCCTAATCTGAATAAGACAATGATATAATGAAGGGGTTTACATGAGTTGTTTTTTGGATGTTCCTTTCATGATTCCGATTTATATGTTATAGTACATAATTCGATTAATGTGATTGTGACACCACGCTATCCATTCAGGATTTTCATTTTTTATTTGCTTACTTTAACTGCCGTTTGGCACTTTCACTTTTATTCAGGAACATTTAATGCATGCTGCCCCGTAACTAACTAGATATTGGATGCGAGTATGAAGGACTGATGGAGAAGTGTTGTTTAATGGAATTTGATATCGCATGCTGTATAGAAAAAACCTCCGCATTTCGCCCTACTTCACTGACTCAGTAGGTGCAGAGAATAATGCCAAACAACCATGTGTGTATAAACCAGGGGTGTCCAAACTCGGTCCTGAAGGGCCGGTGTCCTGGAGTGTTGAGCTCCAACCCTAATCAAACACACCTAAACCAGTTAATCAAGATCTTACTAGATATATTAGGAACGTCCTAGCAGGTGTGCTGAGATAAGTTGGAGCTAAACTCAGCAGGACAACGGCCCTCCAGGACCGAGTTTGGACACCCCTGGTATAGACTATCCTGTGGAAAAATGTGATGGAAATCCTACACAAAAGTAATAGTTTTATTAATATGTTTACATGTCTGTACTGCACTTCAATAATGTAAAAACTTCACATTCCTTAATTCGATTTCTGTTTAGTTCAATTATGACTTAATAATAATTGGATTAAATTAATCCAAAAAATTGCTGTTTACATGGTAGATTCTTAATCAGAGCATTATCTTAATCATTACAAAATCGGATCATTGGTGTTCATGTAAACATATTCAGTGAGTGCATTTACATGGACACCAATAGTCTGATTTTAATCAGGTTTTAATACAAAACGTCTACATACACGTACTGTATTCACTGTGTTCAACAGAAAAAAAAATCATAAAAGTTTAGAGCTACTTGAGTGTGAGTAATTGATGACAAAATATCCATTTTGGGGTAAACTAATCATCTATAATGGGTGAATTATGCCAAATTACAATCCTGTCTTTCAATATATATTTTTAAATAAAATCTGCTGACATGTTAAAGTGAAGCAAATTATCTCTGGAATCTTTCAATGAATTAATTTGCATTGTTTTATAATGTACTGAATGCTGCTCGCTGAACATTTCTCACATAAACATTACTTTCTCACAATTAATGTCATTGTTGGTTATTGTTGTAACCATATTTGGCTTCATCTGTGGAAACATTTCTATTGAGCGTTAATGTACAGATGTTGAATGGGGAAGCATACGAAACGTTATGATCGGAATACACATATCAGAAGAAGGTTGATCAGATACCATTGTATGCAGTTACAATACAGTTTAGGAAAAGCTTCAGATGGCTTTTTCAAAGAGAGATTAATAAAAATTATATTCAGTATAATTACATCTGAAGTAAACACAGAATGCAGTGACACACCAATGGTAACAAGAACATCTAGCACATCTATTTTCTCTTCCATACAAAACTAATTGGATTGCTGGGAAACAGAGGGAGAAAAAAATCAACAATGGATGAAAAAAAAAGTGTGTTGTCATGCAGTGATGAATCATGACTTGTGTGAATAGCTTCATTGGGATCTATTGTTTTGATTCAAGAACACCATCCTGTCTTATATTCCCATTGATTAATCAAACTTGGTGTTAAAGGGTAAAAGTTTACTTCAAGAACAAAGTTGCACATGAGTTTGAGGTAAAGTAAATGGGGGAAAAGGGCATGATATTAAATTACACAAAAAGTTTACACATGTTTTAAGGCAAAACATTTTTAGTAATCTGATATTTTTTATGTTTTACAGTGTGCTGTGCTAATCATCAAGTGTGCGACCCCCAGATTTGACCCAAAATAAATTAGTAATAGTAATAGTACTAACACACGTTGACATTTTTTTATGACTCATTGCTGAATTTGACAAACCAAACGCTTTTCCTGCAAGGGACCAGTGCATTTTTTTTTTCAGTGAACTATTTAACACCTTTATACGGTACATAAATATCCTGTCTATGAAACAACTCACAACTATCTCGCAGCCTGCTCCTCCTCCTTACAAGTCAGCAATTTCTCACTCTCTCTCCGTTACACACACAAGCTACATTATAATCTTCCCCATTAGCATTTATAGCTGCTTTTTTTGGCTTGATCTTGTTCAGTCAGCTTTATCGTTGAGGGCTTTTCCGTTCAAGTTATAGTACATTATATTGTTTATCAATCGTTTCCTCAATGCATTTTTGTACTGCCAACAGTCTGAACGCTCAAACACTTAAGGTGTATGGGGAAAAAAGGGTGTAAATGGTGAATTTGAATGTTAAGAAGAAGACCAAAAACATTTCTGGTTGAAGCAGTCTCATCATTTCTGGCTTGCTGCACTTTTCCTAATTTATGAAAGCTGATAAAAAGGGAATGGAATAGCATGAAACAGAATTGCTATGAAAGATACGAGGTGCAATTATTCAAACATTAAATAATAAGCATTTTCAGGACAGAGGATTCTAAAGCAAATGTTCAGACTGAAAGCGGTTCACTGATGCGTTTGATTTCTGTGTGATAAGACAAGGCTTTACTCATTTCATTCAGAACAAACATCTTGAATCAAACGGTAATCAGCATAAAACAACACTGTTTAATATTCTTATTCTTCAAACAAAAGGCATTTGTTAAACAGACGAAAACCCCACTTATAGAACATACTGAGAAATGTCACTTGTCATTTCATTCACTCTAAACACTGACATAAAAAGAATGCACACACACAAAAATCAATTAACCACTCAAAGGATGACAACAAAGACTCATCTGACAGAGCTGTGTGACATATGCTTATTCTTGCTGTTTTAAGTGTGTGTCGGTTATTTGAAGCACAAAATCAAAGATTGTCTGCCAGCATCTTATCTCAGTCTCAAAGTGAATGCCACTGCCTGGTTTGACTCTGTGCCCACAAGATGCTTGAAGTCTTTTTATCAGTTCAGAAAAGTATATGTTTATATATTCTAGAGAGCTATAAGTCAGAACATCACAATGTAAAAGAGCCATATTTTTATTTTTATTAAGTATTGCTAATTAAATGGTAACATGGAGAGAGTGAGTGATAATTTAACATCTCAACTGACATCATTCATTCATTCATTGCCTTGTCGGCTTAGTCCCTTTAATAATCCGGGGTCGCCACAGCGGAATCAACCGCCAACTTATCCAGCATATTTTTTTACGCAGCGGATGCCCTTCCAGCCGCAACCCATCTCTGGGAAACATCCATACACAGACATTCACACTCATGCACTACGGACAATTTAGCCAGCCCAATTCACCTATACCACATGTCTTTGGACTTGCGGGGGAAACCGGAGCACCCGGAGGAAACCTACGCAACCACGGGGAGAACATGCAAACTCCACACAGAAATGCCAACTGACCCAGCCGGGGCTCGAACCAGCGAGCTTCTTGCTGTGAGGCGAACGTGCTACCCACTATGCCACCGTGGCGCCAACTGACATCATATGAAGAGCAAATAAAATGAAGTTTCAAAATTATGACAATACAGGCTCATTTAAATACATTCAATTCATCTTTATTTTTAAGGCCCGTGCACACCGAGACATTTTTTGCTCGCATTTTTTGTCAACGTTTAACACCTCGTGACTAAAAAAAGGGTGTCAATGTGATTGTGCACACCAACGCGCAAAATGGCAGGCGTAAATGCGTCATTTTTAAAGAAACGCCTCATGCTCGTTTTTTTGTTTTGATGTGCCATGTCAAAACCTTCTCTTTTGTTCAATGCGAGCGCACATTGAAGATGCCCAGAGGCGATATGAACGTAGAGCTGCTTATAGCACTGTTGAACAATAATCATTTCTTCATCGCTAGAGTTGCTACTTGAACCATCCATGCTTTGCCGATCGCCAACAACAAGCGTGTCAACTTTCTCTTTTCTTCTTCTGTGTAACAAGCGGGTGTCAGAAGCTTGGCGCCACCCTATGCACCATCTAACGTCAAGGAGTGATTTTGCATATTCTTCTGCTCGACGCCAGAGACAATCGCTTGGGCTTGAATGCGGAAAAACGTCTCGAAAAGCGCTGACGAATAACGCAAACGAAAGCATCCCGGTGTGTACGAGCCTTTACTGTGCTTTTCACAACAAAGCGACATAGATGAAGAAAAAAGGTAAAATCATGTTATTTTAAATAGTGGAACACTCCAGCAATTCAGAAAGGAAGGAGATTAATGTAGAATGCTGTAGTTTTTCTGGTTAAATTAAAACTGATTTACTTCAGTTTAGAATACAGGTGCTTTCACACTAGCACATTTGGTCCGCCCCGGGTTCGCCTGACATCAAAGTACGGTAAGGGTGTACTCACGCTATGTACAGTTCTCTTTAACCGGGCCAAAGCACGATTGTCCCCCCTTCCGTCTCCCCCGACGGCCCGCACTCTCATTGCATTCGGGCCTGAGCATGCTTACGTCATCGTTGATGCGCTGTTTAGTGTAAGAGAAGCGCTCTCTGAGATTTGAGAGGAGATTTCTTCATATCATTATTTTGTTTTAATCGTTTGATATGAAGTGACACACAGTTAAATATTCCATCGAACAGATCAGCCACTGCTGACGCTCATAAACAATCATAAAGTCCTCGTGCTGCAGGAATTAGAAGGTTTACTAAAGTCGCAGCTGTCGTGCAGAGAGGGGTTTGCGTCTTTAATAATCTACGACAGTTTGCGTTCATTAAACAGTAAGAATGATTAATAAATCCATATGAAACAGTCCCCAAAAGTCACGTCTCCTCTTCAGTTTCGGGCTTAGTTGCACTTTGCTCTCTCACTACAAGCGTACCGCGCCAAAGCCCAAGTGAACCACGCTCAGGCACACCTCTTCCAACCGGGCCAGGGCCGGCCAACTGTACCGTGCCTGAGCCCCATTCAGCGCACTCACACTTCTAAAATTATCCGGGAAACAGGCCTGAGCACGGTTAAACAGGCCTGAGCACGGTTCGGATAGCATAGTGTGAGTACGCCTTAAATTTAGCTAGTGTGAATGATGTGTTTTGAACTCGGGATCACACCCATGAACCGTACCCGAGTCTGGGACTTACCTAGTGCAAACACAGTTCTGGGGACATTGCGTTATGCTCTGAAAGTTTTTAATATTTTTGTGGCAGATAGATGCAAGTCGCTCTCTGTATGTTACCAAAAACAAAAGATTCAGTAAAAGCAGAACGATCCTGATGTGCATACGTCTATCCATTTTGTTGCTTTGGCTTTCGTGTCCGTCACCTATAGTAGCAACAGCTGTACACACAAAAGCAGCTTGATGACGCAACCGCACTGGGGTTTAGAAGGAAAAAAGACGGTGTGAACACAAACCAGCCGAGAAGTTGGACAATCGAACTTGGGTTCGGAGCAGGCAATTGAACCAAGTGTGAAAGCACCCAGTAAATGTCAGTGACTACGTTTACATGGACATTAGTAATGTAATTATTTGCCCTAATCTGAATAAGACAATAATATGAAGGAGCTGACTTTGGAACGTTCCTTTCATGTTCTCGTTTTACATGTTATAGTACATACAGTAGTTTGATTAATGTCATTATGTCACCAATCAACACTAGTTTCCTCCGGTGGTTCATGCAAGAACAGTTTGTGTTCATTATGGCACCATATGCGACTTTGGGCTTTTTGTTTTTAATTTTGCAGCAAGTTCAACTGCAGATTTTTCAAACTATGCTCATTTCTACGGTTTGCTCGTTTCCTGCATGCTCTGAAAATGTGCTCTCTTGCTTGAAGCCATGATCATGTCATTGTTGTCAAATGCCACGTGACCACGTGTGTCGCAAAATGTAGTGAAAAGTACTACAATATGGTAATAATTTGATTAAGATGCGATTTTTGTCCTAATTCAATTTCTGCTTAGTTCGATTATGACTTTAGTCAGATTAAGGCAATCAAAAATCGCTGTTTACATTGAAAACTCTTAATCAGAGTATTGTCTCAATCGTATTACATGTTTGTGTCCATGTAAAAGTACTCACTGTCACAAGGGGGTGTGACCGAGAGCAGTGGGGAGGGAGCGAGGCCAGTGGTGAGAGTGTTCACGAGCATCACCTGTTCGCACACCCGTCTCAAGTCTTACGGAGGAACACAAGCATAAAAGTAGGAGTGATGACAGAGAAAAAACCATGCCTGGACACTTTCAGCTTTGAAAAGGTGGCAGCTGGCTGTGAGGGACTGTCACCAGCTGTTTGTTTTTGTATATCTTCATTATTAAAATTACTTATTAGATCATCAGATAACTGTCTCCTTCCCGATGGCCAGGGAGCAATCGAACTACACAAGCAGTCACTGTTAAAATACATGCTACTACACTTATGCGAAACTGCAAAAACAAAAAAACTATTTCAACATTACAGTTGTACTTGTAATGCTGAGCACTCGGGTTTGAGTCTGGTGAAGTATGGCTCCACAAAAGACATAAAAGAATTGTAAAATCAAGGTAAAACTACGTGCAATTTTTATTTATATTTGCTTTCGAAAACACTATAGGTTGGGTTTGTAGTCTAGGTGATCAGTATAAAGGACACCCCCAGATACAAAGGAAGATTATCTTAAACATACCCTGGGTAATGTATTTCATAATTTCAAAAATGTAGATAGCGCCCTCTAGAGATTTTTTTACCCTAAAACGTGCATCAAAAGTACCTGGAGCAATGTATTTTACCTTTCTCAATAACAAGCCTGAGCTAATTTCTGATAGAAACAGTGATCAGTGTTCATCTTTAGTGTAAATGAAAAGTAAAGTAAATGTTGCTGTAATATATGTTTAATATATGTATATTAAAGACAGTATATTGGGAATGTGATGTATTATTACAAATTACAAAAAAATATTTATTATAATTTTTTTTCCTGTGTTCATTTTAATAATTAAATTTTGTTGCTTTTCTACATTGTCTTATTATCAAGAATTATTATCAGTGTTGAGTGATATTTAAGGCTAAATAATAATCATCAAAAGCTGCTTGAATTTTCATCACAGTGCAAATTTCAGCCAAAATTATTTGATAAATAGAAAGATTTGTTTTTTCATCAGAACCACTTTTGTACCACTACTGTATTTTAATTGATTTAATTCATCCTTGCTGAATCGTACTGACCCCATATGTGACATTAGTGTTTATACAGAGCACACACACACACATACCAAAAAAACAGTTTTGATGGTGCTCCAATTTATAAATTAAGCATCCCACATGTTTTATTTTTCAACAAGACCATAATTGTACCTTTTAATAATGCAGCCATTTTTAATGAGGCATTAATTGAATTCTTTAAAAATATATATAATAATAATAAAATTGGTCCATAGCATTGGGTTTGGTTCAAATCAATGTTTAATGGCCCTTTGAGAACTTCAGTCATTGTACTGAGGAAATTATTTAAAGGCCACTTGACCTGAACAACCAAACTGAAGAACCTCCATCAGTCTGAAGATGACTAAAACAAGATGAATAATAGAGTGCTTAAGAAAAACTGACCATCTGGTATGTTGCAGGTTAACCTGAATATTGTTATATGTAAAATCTAAATATGTTGATTTTGGGGGCCTTAAAAAGATTATGGTAATAAAGTATATTCTTCTTTTTATTATTATTTTGTGTAAAAACAAAAAGCCATTTTACAGTAATTTTGGCCACATTTACAATAGAATTATTCAGAAGTTATCATTGGTAAGTAATTCCAAAAAATACAACATACTATGATTTATTTGGCTCTTTATTTGATGAAAATGTAATTAGAAGCTATTGCCCCGTCCACGTAACATCATGTAGATTTTATTACTTTACCTAAAAATAAATATTATTATTATTAATATTATCGTTATTATTATTATTATTATTATTATTATTATTATTATTATTATTTGAATTTTACATCGCCAGGCATTTACAATAGGTTCTTATACTTATTATTTAATTACAGTAGATTTATTTATAGAAATCTAAGTTTGATATGCATCCTAAATTACATTTAGGAACATTTTCATAGACCTGCATTTACAATAACACCTGCACGAAATCTGACTGCAAAATTTATTTATTTATTGCCAAGGAATACATTTATTGTGACCAGCAGAATGTCTGTGGCAGGAATCAAGGAAGGGACGCATACTCTTTGACTCAGCATGAAAAGCGGTTCTTCTCTTATTCTTTTTTCTTGTTAGATCCACTAATGGCTCACACCGTTTTCCCATCAGCCCTCACTCTAAGCGACAAGGCAGCTGACAAACTGATCTGAACCCCAGCGTGTCTGTGAAATGGGATCCCCCAGGATCAAAACACACTTTAAAATGGCTGAACAACTCTTCACTCAAAATACCCTTGGGATGTTTAAGTCACGCTACCACCTCGCTGCTCCTAAATGTCCATTTACATACACGAGATACACTCTTCATAGATACAGTGGCATAATAGTAATAAATAACCTACCATTTTTCAGTATTGTTGAGGGAGATTTTGTTTTTCCTATTGTGCATGTGAGCTCTGAATCATATACAAGATGTCATCTTTTTTGCTATTTCTTTTGCTACTATGCACTTTTTTTCTACATAATCTCAATCTGCCATTACCTTTCTACACACAGTGTGTAGAAAAAGTGTTTCCCTAAAACCTTACTTTTTAATTTTTACAGTCATTTTTAAATCATTAAATTGTTTTACTTTCATTTAAATGATTGTTGATGATTAAGGGAACACACAGTATGCTACACAATACTGATATACTGTACATAATAGGGATGCTTTTTTGTTTGTTTGTTTGTTTGTTTGTTTTAGTGAATGCTTTTACACTTGAAAATATTCCTTCTAATGTTTAATGGTTGATTTGTGAGCAGAACAATATCACCTTGTATACAGTTCTTTCTGGTGCTACTAGTATCAGCACTGTTCCAGTCTTTTTAGGTGGGAATATAGTTGATTAGATTCTAAATATGTGGTTTATTTATAAGGATATCTGCCTATCTGAATATGTGTTTCAATGATTTTAAATGCGGGCGTCGTGGTGGTAAAGAGGGTAGCATGATCGCATGGTTCAAGCCTTGGCTGGGTCATTGGCATTTCTGGCATTTGAATAAGCTAAATTGGCTGTAGTGTATGTTTGTGAATGCAGGGGTGTTTGGGAGTTTCTCAGTGTTGGGTTGCAGCTGGAAGGGCATCCGCTGCGTAAAACATATGCTGTATAAGTTGGCGGTTCATTCCACTGTGGCGACCCCTGATTAATAAAGGGACTAAGCGGAAAAGAAAATGAATGAATGAATAACATTTAACTGTATTAAATATGCATTGTTTATATGAAATAGAGAAAAAAAATCCATACAATAATTTACAAAACAAATCCAACAAATATCATTTCAACCTACTAAAATGTCCAAAAAAAAGAGATCTGTTACATTTTTCCACATCAGAAGTAGTTGGAGCACATATCAAATCCAAAACCTCAAACTTCAGCCATAAATAAATGGAAAAAATAGTAATAAAATCCTGAAAATTCCTAAAAACTGGCTTAGGAAATTGGTAAGTAGTGACAGTGAAGGTGACAGAGTCACGTGGTTCTGAGTTATTCAATAGGGATGCACCGAATTTTTGCCCGCTGAAAACCATTGACAGGAAATTGGCTAAAAGACAAAAACATCAGTCGAAAGAAATGACCTTTAAAAAAAAGAGCAGGAAAAAAGCTGAAAAAAAGGCTACGCTAAGATGTCTAAAGCAGAAGAGCAGCGGAGCACACCGTCAACTAGCTTGCATGCTCGCTGCGGTCAAAGTTCAAAATAGCTCAGTAATTTGCTCTGTGGATATTCTGCTTATGTTCAGCTGTACCTAGCTATACAAGAAACACACATGCTCACCGAAAAAAGCTAAGTCCACTCAAATAACACGCCAACAGGACATTTCTCTTTGTTCCTGCTGCTTACATAGGTGCTACTGTGCTGTCATGGCAACGTTGATAAAACAATGCCTCTCCACTCATTCACTGTCAATAAAAGTTTACTTTCATTAAAAAGTTTTTATTGTATTGGCTTGTGTTTGGTTTTTTTTAATCAGTATAATTCAAGTTTTTAAGTTAAATTGAAAAGTATTAGAAAATGACTTAATATAGGGGTGTAATTTCCACTTTTCCCCTATTTTTTCAAATCTCGCTTGTGTCTGTTGAAACAACTGTTTTAGCCAGCACTGAAACTCCCAAGCAGCAACCGTAGATGACTTTAATCTCAACACAGATGAAAAAAGAAGATGTGAGTTGACGGATTCAGTATATTAGCTCTGAATAATACTATTTTCTGTCATACAGAGTTTAGTTGATGTTTTAATGTTTTAGACTTTGTGCTGCATAGAAAATTAGCACCAGGAATGTAAATATTTTTAACAAAATTATATTTATAAATTATATTTATAACAATTAATAAAATAACAATTTTTATATAAATTAATTTAGCTGATGTCTGTCTGCCATTGATATTACAAAATTGACTTTCAGCTCACAGACACTTTATAAAGGCTTGACTTCTTTCTTGATTTTACATCATTAGGTTAGTTTGATGGTTTAGTAAGTAGCACTGTCACCTCACAGCAAGAAGGTCGCTGGTTCGAGCTTTGGCTGGGTCAGTTGGCATTTCTGTGTGGAGTTTGCATGTTTTCCCTGTGTTTGCATGGGTTTCCTCCAGGTGCTCAGATTTCCCCCACAAGTCTAAAGACATGTGCTATGGGTGAATTGGGTGAGCTAAATTGTCTGTAGTGTATGAGTGAATGAGAGTGTATGTTGTTTCCCAGTGATGGGTTGCAGCTGTAAGGGCATCCGCTGCGTAAAACATATGCTGGATATATTCCCAGTTCATTCCGCTGTGGAGACCCCTGATTAATGAAAGGTCTCCCAAACTTTTCAAACCATATATACCCTTGCTTTATATTACCTAATAAAATAAGAAATAGTTATTACAAAGCAGTTTTGATTTCAGTTTTCAGCGTAAGTGCATGCAGATTTCGGTTTCAGACTCCAATTTTCAGTTTGGTGCATTCTTAATATTCTGGAAGCAAAATGATTACTATTTTCATTCATTCATTCATTTTCTTTTCGGCTTAGTCCCTTTTTTAATCCGGGGTTGCCACAGCGGAATGAACCGCCAACTTATCCAGCATGTGTTTTACGCAGCGGATGCCCTTCCAGCTGCAACCCATCTCTGGGAAATTATTACTATATTAATATACCAAAATATAAATGCAACACAGCGGCACAGTAGCTCAGTGGTTAGCACTCTTGCCTCACAGCAAGAAAGTTGCTGGTTCGAGTCCTGGCTGGGCCAGTTGGCATTTCTGTGTGGAGTTTGCATGTGCTCCCCGTGTTCACGTGGGTTTCCTCTGGGTGCTCTGGTTTCCCCCACAGTCCAAAGACTTGCAGTACAGGTGGATTAAATAAACTAAATTGGCCATAGTGTATGAGTGTGTATGGGTGTTTCCCAAGACTGGGTCCGCTGCGTAGAACATAGATGGAATAGTTGGCAGTTCATTCAATTGTGATGACCTCTGAAACAGAGACTAAGGCCCAATCCCAGTTCTATTTTTGTACCCCTACCGCTTCAAAACTTACCCCTAAAAATTGGGACAGCACTTCAATACCTGCACACGTCATCATATGTCATCGCAATCTCTTGCTTCATATGAGATCAGACGATCACGACTGCTGTAGTTATTCCAGTTGTGTTATTGTTTGGTGCTTATCTTCAGGAAATCACTGAAGGCATATAATGTTATCATGACGATCTAATGTGGCAATAAGATCAGAACTGTACTGTGCATTTACTCCGTGGCCATACTCATCTATGTAAACACACGAAAACAACATTAACATTACAGCAGACACTGTAAAAAGCTCATTCTCAGCCACTAGACATTACTGACAGGGTATTCGAGTATCATCGTGTGTCAGAATGTTGTGGGACGGCTGTACATGAGTTATGATTATGGATTATAGATCGCGAAATTTAGAGGTTTTTTTTTTTTTTTTTCGTTTTTTTTTAAACCTACACCTTTAAGCTAAAGAGAATTGGACACCACTACCCCTTGACGTGAACACGCAAAACGAGGAGTAGCGGTAAGGGGAAGGGCTAAGGAATAGAATTGGGATTGGGCCTTAGTCAAAGGTAAATGAATGAATGAATAAATGCAACACAATGTAAACAAAACCATGAAAATGTGACATGACGTGTCAAAAGAAAAAAACCTTTAGGTGATTTTGGTTTATGAAATTTAAAGTAAAATACTGAAATAGGATTGTAGCATAACTGGATATCCATTCAGTAAATGCAGAGCAGAACTTGGTCCTATACTGATCATGGGATTAAATTGGATTCTGAAAGAGTTTGGTTGGAGGCCTTGACGACATCAGTCAAGAAGAGGGTCTTGTGGAGCAGGTCATTACGGTTTGAAAAATTTTACACAACAAGATGACAAATGTGTATGAAGAATGGTAATGGGTCAATTTTAACTCATCCGAGGCCAGATAAAAAGTTATTAAAAAGACTAATTTGAACAGAACCAATACTGAATGCACGAGCCCACAAGAACCCCTGGCCCATAAACAACACACTGCACCTTCTTGATCTGGCTTTTGGGATTAAATTACCCTTTTCTTTTCCCAAACATCCCCATCCCATCCCTCTTTCTAATAAGAAGAACTGAGGGAGCGGCCCAGCGGAGGAAGCGCTGAAAGATTACTGGTAATCAGACTGATAGCAGTGTGCGCGGATGAAGCCAGAGGAACAGGAAAGCAGTGGGACCCATGTAGGGCTAACTGCCCTCTTACTGATCCAGTTCCGTAATGGCAGCGCACACAATATCCGTCTCTAGAGTGAGAATCCATCAAAACATATTGATCCAGAAACAAGGGAATTGGCCATGGCACAGGGAGAGAGAGCAGTGTGGCTGAAAAGTGTTTGTTTCTGTGGGACTGTCCTGACAGGGTTCATCTATTAAGGCAGAGCTCAGGGGAACGAGAAGACAAGAAGCCTGGACATCACTGCAGCGTGTTGAGCTGGATATGGCAACAGACAATGATCATTCTCCATCTTTTGAAAGAGCTTGTTTGTTCTGCTCGTCCCTAAAAAAAGAGCACAGTTGATTTGCTCCGAGTATGTGCGTGTGTGTATTTGTTTTCGCATTTGTGGGTAGGGATGGAGGTGACACTTTGGGTGTGGAGATAAACAGCATTCTCCTCAAAAGGCTGATTATTTATTTATTTATTTATTTATTTATTTGTTTATTTATTTATTTATTTATCTATCTAATCTTTCTATCTACAGTATCTATCTACAGTATCTATCTATCTATCTATCTATCTATCTATCTATCTACAGTATATATCTATCTATCTATCTATCTATCCATCCATCCACCCACCCACCCATATCTATCTATCTATCTATCTATCTATCTATCTATCTATCTATCTAT
>CAIGQQ010036130.1:0-10498 GCA_903798035.1 Danio albolineatus
ATTATTATTATTATTATTATTATTATTATTATTATTATTATTATTATAAAAATGCCACTTTTTCACAGTTCAGATCTCTTTTTTAAGAGATTCAGGGTTTAAGCTGCTCCTCATCAAGAATATACAATTCAGTCTGCTTAGATGTGAACTCCTCATGAGGCCGTGGAGCCACAACAATCACATTTCTCTCCCTCAGGCCTCTTCACTTTCTCTCATTTTATCTTCAGCCTAAGCCGAGGAGATCTCAAATGTGAAGAAATGTCACCCTGTATGACAGATGAGTGTGTGTGCCAGTGTGTGTGTGCGTGTACATTATATGTCTCCTGTTGCCTATTTGCCCCAGATTCTGTCACATTTTTCTGCTTTATGAACACCACCAAAAAAAAGAAGGAAAAAAAAAAGGTCCCCACATACCGCCTGGTTGCACCCCACCAGCGCCACAGGAAAAGGACACTACCTTCACAAGCTTTCCACAGTGGAAATTTAACAGATTATCAATTTAAATTAAAAAAACATTCTTTAGTAAAGACAAAAAAATAGTAAACAAATTTATAAGAATTTTTCTAATTTACTTGAAACTTTTTGAAATTCACTCTTATTCTTAATCTTTTAAGTAAAAATGACATTTAAGAATAGATTTTAAGCTTAATATATACATACAGTTGAAGGCAGCAATCCTGTGAACTTTTAATTGCTGTTTAACAGAGATTTTTTCATTACAGTTTTAAATATGAAGCATAAATAGTTTTAAATATTAAGCTCTTTACAAATAATAGTTTAAAAATATTAAGTACATAAATATTATTAAGTAAATAATATTATTATAAGTAAATACTTACTTTGCAAGATGCAATTTAAAAGCTTAGCTAGCTTAATTAGACATGTGACTGAAAAACATAGGTTTGTTTTGTAGCCAGTCGAAAAAAATAATTATTTATTAAAGGATTAACAATATTGACCATAAAATAGTTTTTAAACAATTAAAATGGCTTTTATTCAAGCAAAACTAAAGTAAACAAGACTTTCCCCAGAAGCAAGAAACAAATACTGTGAAAATGTCCTTGCTTAAACATCATTTGGGAAATATTTCAAGAGGAATAAAAAAACGACAGGAGGGCTAATAATTTTCCCTTCAACTGTATACATACAGTGAAACAATCCAAGATGCGAAAATCTCCAAATTCACAACCCACACTTGAACCACAACTTTCACCTGCTGTGTGTTCCAGCACTTTCTACCACAGCATCTAGCGAACACAAACAAACAAACAAACACACACACTCGCCGGTGTTAAGTTCCCCCGCGCGTGACCCCCAGTGTCATTCACAATAATGAGGACTGTGAAGGCTGGACTCACCATACATCTTCTCCTCCGAGTCTGTGTCAGCTGACAGCAGCAAGGGCTCCTCGTTGAGCTCGCTGTCCGGACTGGCCGCTTTGTCGTCATCCCGCAGCTCGCAGGCGTCCATATCGGCACGCAGGGGGAGCAACGGTTTGCTCAGCTGCCCTGTGATCATCGGATCCTGGAGGCGAGCGGAGGATAGGACCAGGTTGGGAGAACAATGAGTAGGGGAGAGGAAAAAAAGGCAAAAGATGTGATGTTAGCTTTGGTGCGCACTGGTTCACTCTCTGTTATTCTCAAGCGCACACATGCTCGCTCATTTCCTCGCTTTCTCTCTCTCTCTCTCTTTGCTTTCTGAAACTCACCACCTCTTCTAACACTCTCTATGGTAGCACTTGCTGTCTCTCCCTCTCTCTCTCTCTTTTTTTTTTTTTTTGATGGTACTTTGGTTGTTGCTGCTGGTTGTAGTGCTGAAGGGCTCTTTCGGAGGGCAGAAATTTGAAAAGATTTTGGTTAAAAATGCTCCACTTGTCAAATGACTCATTTTCACGAGTATCGCCCAAGAGCCATCAGGAGTTAAAATAGAACACTTAAGTTGCATATAAATGCGCTTCATTTGTTGAGCAAAAAAGAGAGGGAAGAGAGAGTGTTTTGTTTTAATTAAAAATGTTTTTGTACTTAACATGCTAATGAGAATTTAAATTACATGTGGATTTTTGATTCTTAAACTACAATCAGCAAAACTTTCATAAAAATATAACGATTCAATGTTGATTCACTTATTCTCTCAATATTCACAAAGTTCTCTTGCAATCTGCAGGTTTATGTTTTTTGTTTTACTAATTATAGAGTTTAAGGTACAATTCTTGCAATTAACAAACCATTAACTGAGACTTTTATATCAATAAACTGCTGCTTATCAAATCTTAGTAAAAAAAAAAAGGTAGTTCAGATTTAGGTATTAAATATTATTAGGGAATAGTGTATAATGTAGAAATACATTATACTTTTTTAGAACTAATAATAAAGAGCTAAAATTTTATCGATAAGCAGGTAATAATCCAGTAGTTAACAGTGAAAACTGGTATGTAAATTAAAGCTGAAGAGTTCACATGCAAAAAACTCTAAAAGCCATCAGAAATGCTCTCTTAAATTGAGCATTTCTCAGCCTCCTATGTTTCTGTTTAAGTATTTCACTTTTAATAAAATGAAAAGAACTTATTCGTCACTATAAAAGTAACATTTTTGAGCCCACAAACAAGAGTTTGAAGAAAATGCTAATTCTAAACAATAATATCAAACGGCATTTAGAGGTTTTTGCATCTCTTTGCAACTCAGTTTAGTTTTTAGATTATTTATTATATAGACACAGTCAATAGAGTTACTTATTATTTTATCTACATAAATAATCTACATAAATAAAAGTACATTTAAGTGACTTTAATATTAATCAGAATTCTTTTGATGAACTTTTCCTTAAGTTACATGCAATAAAAAATATTTCAATAAAGATTGGAGACGATTAAAGCAAAAACTTTAACAAACACACGAATGAGGAGATGCAAAACATTCCAAGTGACAATTTCTAATTCTAAAATAAGCATTTATCTCAGCCTCCTACGTTCTTGTTTAGATGTTTTACTTTAAACGCAAAGAAAAGAATATATGCATCCCCGTAAAAGTAAAAATACTGAACCTACACACATGATGCTTATTTCAGAAGAAAATTCCAGATGGCATTTAGAGGCTTTTGCATCTGAACGGTCCAAATATACAGCAGAACTTTAAATCACCAGACAGAAGCAAGGGAAAAAAGTTCAAGGACAATGTGAAACTTACCAGAAGAGTGCTTCCAGATTACAGAGAAGAAGAAAAAAAGGAAAAAATGTTTATGCTCCAATAATCTTACTTTGCTAAAATCCACGAGCAGTTAGAGCATGCCACAGTGTGATGTGAGATCAGTCAGTGCATGCTTGTCACAAAGCCCAAAAACCAGTGTGGATAACGCAGATACATCAAGTGAGCACTGCTGGTGCAAGCCTGGGATTGCCTCTGGAGACTTGCTCGAGATGTCACCTCCACTCTCTCTCTCTCTCTCTCTCTCTCTCTCTCTCTCTCTCCCTCTCTCTCTCCATCTCTCTCCCTCTCTCTCGTGTGCTTCAGAAGTACCTCCCCCCACCCCTTGTGATGATGAGACGCACAAACAAATGTGTAGACACAGGGAGGGCAAAAAATAATAATAATCTGCTTTTCTCTTTTAATGTCCTCTATTTAACGAGTCATTTCTGCCCAAATAAGCGCAAGAAAAGGCTCAGGTGATCTGTTTGGTCTTTTTCTAGACATCTTTTGGTCAATTTCTAGACAATTTCTGCAATTTCTTACAATTTCAGGTGATTCTAGAATTGCAGATACATTTGGCATTTCAAAAAGTTTAAGGGAAAAAAAACTCTTTATAAACAGCCCTTTTTTCTTAAAAATAATTGAATGAAAATGACTAATTAGAGCTTTTATGGCATGATAAAAATGTATATTAATATTCATTATTAAAATTAAACATTACCAAAAGAACAGTCAAATAAAATATTTTGATTACACAATGATACATGATGGAACAAATACACACTGTAAAAAAAGAAAGGATTCCACACAGTTCATTATGTCATCCCAACACAAATTTTAAGTTAACTCAACCAGTTTAAGTGGATTGAACAAAATACAATAAAGCTGTCCTAAAAAAAAAGTCAAGAATTGTGTCGTGTGAGCTCATTTTAAATAAGTTTAAACAAGAATTAAACAATCTTTTTTAAGTGCACTGACTAATATGGATGTCAAAAAAAATCATGATTTTTACCAATATAAGATTATTTACAACAACGAAAAAAATAAAAATCATTTATGTTATGATTGATTAATGTTGTCCCAAATAACAAAGTTAAGTGGGTTGAACACTGCAAAAAAATGTGGGGTTCCACACAATCGATTTGTGTTGGGACAGCATGAAGGAATTAAGTTAACTTATTAGTTTTTACAAATTTAAGTGGACTGAACATAAAACAATTAAGTCTCCCCAACAAACTCACCAAAAAAGCTCATTTTAATTAAGTTGATTGAACAAACAGCAAAAAAGATTTTTTTGAGTGAACATAAATCAGGTTTTCCCATGAAAAACCTCAAGAATTGTGTTATTTCAGTTCATTTTTAAAAAGTTGTTTAAAAAAGCAGCAAAAAATATACGTTTTTAAATCTACTAACTGATTCTAATGTCCAAAAAATCTTGATTTTTGGCAATATAAGACTTTTTTTTACAGAAAATAATGTATCGTTATGCAATACAATAAAGTCAGTGGACTTTTGAGACCCCTGATTAATTCTGACATCAATCAATCATAATTGTCAATATAGGAAAATATTTTTACAGAAAATATTGAATTGTTATGGCATGATATGATTCATTTATCTTGTCCCAACACAAACAGATTATGTTAACTTAACAGATTTAAGTGAACTCAAACAACATAAAACAATTAAGTTATCCCAAAAAAATCTAAAATTGTGTTGGTTCATCCCAAATACTTTGAACAAGCAGCAAAAACTAATATTCGGTCATGAAGAAATCATGATTTTTAGCAACATAAGATGTATTGTTATAGCATGATCTTGTGAACCATGTAAATAAGTAACACATTTTATAAACAATTCCAAAAAAAAATGTCCATAATTCTAAAAAAAGTAAAAATATATATATATAAAAAAGTCCAAAAAAGAATGGCTTTGGACACCAAAATGTACCTGCAATTATAGAATCACCACCACCATACAAGGTTTTTTTTTTTTTTTTGGCCCCCTTTAATTCTCTTCGTCCTCGGGCTGGTCAATCAATGGTCAGCCCGTGGGGTCTCTGTTAATGCGCTTATCAGATGGAGTGCATGAGAGTTTGATATGACACATGATAATCTATGAAAATGTTAATCAATAGGAATAGTTTAAGCTGTCATTGGCGGTTTGGTCAATACTCGTATGCTTCGCAACAATGTCTCTTGTCATCGCTTCACTGGAGTTTTTCTCTGTGCACTTATGCACAAGCGATGCATCGATGTGACCCTCTTATTTCGGAACGAGGAAGCCTGCGTTCATTTAAGACACAACATCTATCCATTCATTCCTCCCTCCCTCCCGTTCCCTCTTTCCCCTTTTGAGCTGCCTGATAGGTCCAGTGGAGGGCAAAATTAATACCTAATTGAATTGTGAAGTCATCAAAATAATCAATAGTTTTTTATTATTTATTCTTTACAGTCTGTTGACTGAACGAGAGCTGTGAGAGGCCGAGGGAGAAAGAGAGAGAGAGAGAGAGAGAGAGAGAGAGAAAGAGGGGGGACAGGCCTGAGAGGATGCAATACAATGTAATTTTCACTACGGGCTGCTGGAGAGGAGAGAGCACAATAAAACAGAAGGAAAAATTACAACAACAAAAAAAAGAACGAGGGACGAGAGAATGGGAATTTTTGTCCACAAGTTATAATCAGATTTGATGCATTTCGATAGAGCTGGTGCTGCAATGTATGTTGTGTGAAATGTGGATGCTTGGTACAGTGTTTCTATGTAACATCTAAGTAGTTACTGTTTTGTATAATTATTTAATTTAGAATGGCATTTTGTTTAAATTAATTGACTTTTTATCTCTTTAGAAGTTAGATAAGAATTTCTAAAAAAATAATAATAATAATAAAAAAAGAATAACACTTCAATGTTCAAAAGGTGCTTCACACAAAATACATTAACAGCAAAAAGACTGTATTCATAAGAATACAATACCAGATATTTAGTTACTGAACAAGTCTAGAGAGGGAAGGTCAGAACATATTTCTACAGAAAGAATCTAAATGGATGTTTTATTTAAAGTATTTTTATATGTAATGAATCAAGTCGAAGGAAAATGAAAGAATGAATGAATAAATGAATGAATGAATGAATGAATGAATGAATGAATAAGGATCTGCGTTGCGGCTGGAAGGGCATCCATTGCAAAAAACATATGCCGGAATAGTTGTCGATTCATTCTGCTGTGGCAACCTCTGATAAATAAGAGACTAAGTCGAAGGAAAATTAGTTAATGAGGACTGAGGGTTTGGGATTGCCTTACTCCCTCTCGGCCACACAGGAGGAGAAACAAGAAATTATTAGATATTTAGTTACTGAACAAGTCCAGAGAGGGAAGGTCAGAACATATTTCTACAGAAAGAATTTAAATAGATATTTTATTTAAAGTATTTTTATATGTAATGAATCAAGCCGAAGGAAAATGAAAGAATGAATGACTGAATGAATGAATGAATGAATGAATGAATGAATGATTGAATGAATAAGGATCTGGGTTGCGGCTGGAAGGGCATTCATTGCGTAAAACATATGCCGGAATAGTTGTCGGTTCATTCTGCTGTGGCAACCTCTGAAAAATAATAGACTAAGTCGAAGGAAAATTAATTAATGAGGACTTCTCTAATTTTTTTAATTTTTTAACATACTATAGTGTTTTGACATTTTGTTTTGGATTACTTTTTAGTTTTGTTAGATTTATAATATTGTTGGACAATTATATATATAATTATATATTTTCATAATTATATATTTTCATTTAGTTGTATTGTGTTTTTATGTTATATATAAATAAACTCTTTGGCTTTTGCTGAGATCAACATAGAACTTTTAATAAGGATGAGATAAATTAATGTCAATCTTTTGAACTTTTGAAGAATGTTAAACCTAAAAAAAAATTTTTTTTTAAGTTTCCGAAAGAATAAATGAAAATAAATTAATAAATAAGCAGCAAAAACATTTTTATTAAATTCTTACTACAAACAACTTTAAAAATGTTAACTTTAATAGTGATTTCTATAGTAAAACTTGACATTTACGATTTTACATATTTACAGTAAGTGTCCAGTATTTGCTAGCGGTAGAAATACTCATCACTGTTTCATAATAACATTTTTTTTTGATCCTCAAAACAAAATAATCATCATGGAAAGTCATCTAATTCAAAATCCCGCCTTCTCTCGCTCTCTCTTCTCTCGCTCTCTCCCTCACAGTTAATTACACTAATGAAACAGGGACTCCCAGGGCAGTTCTTCATGCCGAAGAGCATATGTGAAGGGACCTGGGGAGTGTGTGTGCGCATGTCAATGTGTGTGTAGCGTATGCGTGTGTGTGTTTGGGATTGCCTTACTCCCTCTCGGCCACACAGGAGGAGAAACAAGAAAAAGCACTCGAGATCCTCTCCCTCCCTTTCTCCTTTTGCCTACTCAGAGGGTCATTTCTGACCCCTTTTCCTCATAAGATATCCATGCTAATTGCTAATGGCCTTAGCTGCCAGGTTCTCTGACGTCCCACGGGGGAAACAAAAAGGGTCCAAACACCACTGAATGGCCTTTTGATCAAATGTGCCATTCGCTGAGCAATGTTTTCCCAAAATCTTCACAGCGTTTTCATGTGCATAATTATTAGTGCATTTAAAAATAACAGTTATAACACTGCATTTGTAAACATTACTTCAACTACAATGTAAAAATGCTGGGTTCCAAACAATCCCTTCATGATGTCCTAACGCAAATCCAACACAGGCTCATTCTGAAAACGTAGTCCTATGTACGTTTTAGAAGACTGCACATAATGTAGTCAGAGGTACGTATGGCTACGTTTCATTTTTTAAACAAACGCTACGGGTCGGTATGACGGTGTTCCTTTTCGCACTTACCAGCTGACCGCTTTCCTTCATTTGGATGACTTTCCCGCTGCTATCCGTTTGTTCCGTTAGCTCACCGTTGAGACGCAGAGAGGAGTTGACCACGATGACGGGATTCAAGTCCGGTAAAGAGCGGTTCCAGAAAGCAGGTAAGACAAAAACAAAATTAAATAAACCAGTAAATAACAGAGTGAGAATGTGGTGAAAACTGAAAACGTGGTAAAAATAAGACGAGGGCTTTTATTTTTTTCTGGATTGCTTTTTTGAAAGTTGTTGGTTGGGTTTAGGGAAGTGTGTGGGTAGGTCAATCGATAAAATTTTGGTTGGGTTTAGTGAAAGAAGGAGGGTGGGTCAGTCGATTGGTCGGTCAGTTAGTCAGTCATTCAGTCAGCCAAACAGTCAGTCAACAGCGGCCTCTGGTGGGTTTACGCGAGAACAACAAGCGCGAACGGCACTTGCGAGAGAAATTTGAGATCTCAAGAAGCGTACACAGCGGCCTCTCGTGGATTCGCGAAAACAAAAAGTGCAAAAATATGTACCTCCCGGGACATATTTCACCGCCTCCAGAAACGTACATGGGACTACGTTTTAAGAATGGGCCTGGGTTGCACAAATCATTTAAGTAAACATAACTGTTTTTACACATTTAAGTGGATTGAACATAAAAATTCCACCTAAAAAAATTAAATTCTGTTGTTTCCAACTCATTTTAAATAAGTAGCTTAAACAAGCAGCAAAAGTCATTTTTGAGTGTAAAATTAACTAATAATGTAAAATGCACTGTAAAAAAATGCAAGGTTCCACACAACTCATTCATGTTGTCCCAACACAAATCAATTAAGTTAACTTAACACTTTTAACAAATTTATGTGGATTGAACATAAATAAATTAAGTTGTCCCAACGAAATCTCAAGAATTGTGTTGTTTCAGCTCATTTTAAATAAGTAGTTTGAACAAACAAAAACTATTTATTTTTTGAGTGTATGTCTAGTGTTTATTAAACTTAATCTGTTAATGTTATTCCATGGAATTGAAATAACACAAACAAGCACTGAAAATGGGAATTTTATTGAATTTATTTAATAAAGATCAATAAATATTGTCGTTAATGTTAGCTACACTCAAAAATATTGTCTGCTGTTTGTTCAAACTAATTATTTAAAATGAGCTGAAAAATAATAATTGAGGTTATTTGGAGACAATTTAACTGATTTATGTTCAATCCACTTAAATTTGTAAAATCAATAAGCTAACATAATTCCTTAATGTTGTCTCAACACAAATCGACTTTGTGGAGCCCAACGTCTTTTACAGTGTAGTACATTAATGTTTAATGGAACCTATTGTTAACTATAAAATACAAAAACAAAACAGCAATAAAAAAGCATGACAGTATTAATAACAACATATTTAAAGGTCACATCGATAAGCCGAAGAGAAAAACGAGGATCTGTCTTTCCAAATAATTGTTTTATCCAATCTTTTGTTTTGGCCAATCAATATTTGCAAAAGGTACATATAAATCCATATTAAAGCATATATAATTGTGTATTTCTATAGTTCCTGCTGTAATGTTTAATAATGGGATGGTTAAAAGTCAATTGTTCTAAACTATAATTATTTTACATATTTAAAATTACAGTATAATAATATTTATAATTAGATAATAATAACAATTAATAGAGTACATGAATCGTGTACAACCTGCAACTGATTTTAGTCCAAAGCGAGTTCAAGGTAAATCTGTGTAAGCAGCTGCAAATCCTCTGAGTGTCCTTTAAGCTCTATTTAAACTCAGAGCAGTTTCCTTCAAAACCGGCTTTTGCTTTTGTGTTAAAGGTCTGTCTCCCCCATAGGGCTGGAAACATATCACCTCCCTCTGCAAGCCCAAAGGATCCTTCAGGGACAGGCTCAGGGTCCCTAAAGCTTATAAGAAGCATTTCTCAAATATAGCCTATTATATACACTCTTGTACATTTTTAAAAGATCTATATGTGAGACAATGTTTGAAAAAGATTTGCTTTATTATTATTTAGCTTTTTTTTTCAAAAGCAAAGTTCACCCAATCATCATTGACAGTCCTCACACTTCACTTGTCACAAACATGTCTGAGTTTCTTTTCTCTATTGAACACAAAAGAACTTATTTTGGAAAACGTTAAAACCCAGTATCCACAACAATGGATTTTAATGGTTATTGGTTTCTAATATTCTTTCAAATGTGTTCTTTGTAGCTATTTGATAACTTTTTGATACCAAATATGTAACTTCGTGGGTAGCCTTATTACTTCCATATTACTATAATACCAAAGGCTACAATTAACAAGAGAGAATAAAATACATTAAAAAAATACATACATACATACATGTGTATATATGTATATATGTATATATATATATATATATATATATATAT
>CAIGQQ010036133.1:0-49538 GCA_903798035.1 Danio albolineatus
CTCAGGTGATGGCATTTCAGGAACAGGAACAATGACAGGAACTATGGGTATAACAGACTCGGAACATGAAGCCATCTTGTGAGCATGTGGTAGACTGACGCTTACCATTGTGTGAGCTGAAGGTATGGAGGCAGCCATCTTGTGAGCAGGCGGACTGGAGGCAGCCATCTTGTGAGCAGGCTGACTGGAGGCAGCCATCTTGTAAGCAGGCTGACTGGAGGCAGCCATCTTGTGAGCAGGCGGACTGGAGGCAGCCATCTTGTGAGCAGGCTGACTGGAGGTAGCCATCTTGTGAGCAGGCTGACTGGAGGTAGCCATCTTGTGAGCAGGCTGTGGTTTAGGCTGGTAAACGGTGTTACCGTGTTGATCAACCAGCCCCGTCGTCAGCGGGTCTTGCTGCCTATTGCCCCCCCCAAAATTTTTTTAGGGGTTTCCTCCACCTCGCCTACAGTGAAGGGGGACCCACTAAGTAGCAGTGCCAGATCAATATACTCCTTTAAAGTCCAATGAGGCTCATACCATGGCATGTAAGAATATAATGGTTCAGAAAGTCCTCCCCGAAAAAATATCATTAAGCGTTCCTCATCCATTAAACTTAGGTATGCCAAATCGATAAAATCTGACACATACTCCTCAAGTAATCGTGCTTCCTGACGAAGACGAATAATTTTATTACCTGCTGGATCCATGGGTGGCGAAGTATTCTGTAACGTGGAGGCTGAGGCGAAGTTAGGATCCATGTGCAAGGTTTATTTCAAGGATGAGGCAAAGACATAATCGATAAACAGGCAAATGGTTGGCAAAAGAAAAGCAGTCCAAAACAAGCAAACAAAGCAGAGTCCAAAATCCAAAGAAGCAGTGGTCAAAAGGCAGGCAAAGATCATAACAACAAGGCAAATACAATGGTAAGGATATGCTTGGTAAGGCAGTGGAACTGGCAATACTTCGCCCGGGAGCATGGCCTGAGCTCTTCCTTAAATACTAAACAAACAGGAAGTGAGTGCAGAGGGAGCGGAGCTGAGACAGTGGTCGGGCGAGGGCTCCCTCTGCTGGCATGGCGTTACACTTTTACCGTAGAGCTAATTCAATTCAATTGTTTATTGTCATGTGCACAGTAAGGAAACACGTTTCCCTGTACAATGAAATTCTTACTTTGCCGTCCACAGTGAAGTTATACACATAACATACACATCATACACGACGTACACATACATACACATATATACACAAAATTGACGGAAGTATAATTATGAAATGAAATTATGAAATGAATGTAAATAATATATAATACTGATTGTGGAGTATGTAAACAATGTGTAGAGGTTTTAAAGTTTTTTTTTGCTTATTGTGCAAAAATAAAGTGCCTAGTGCAATCGGCTTATGTGCAACGACAGTATAATGGCTGTAGTAGATTTAGTGCAATTGCATTCGTTAATAGTGCAAACTGGGATGGAGAGTAAAGTGTGCTACTGGGCAAAGAATGAAACTGTTTGTGTCCACTGATTATGCGTTAAAAAGTCTGATAGCTGCTGGGAAAAAAGAGTTCTTAAGTCTGGCAGTGGGTGAGACCGTGGCCTAGCGGGTAGCACGTTCGCCTCACAGCAAGAAGGTCGCTGGTTCGATCCCCGGCTGGGCCTGTTGGCATTTCTGTGTGGAGTTTGCATGTTCTCCCCGTGGTTGTGTGGGTTTCCTCTGGGTGCTCCGGTTTCCCCCACAGTCCAAAGACATGCGGTACAGGTGAATTGGGTAAGCTAAATTGTCCATAGTGTATGTGTGTGAATGAGAATGTATGAATATGTTTCCAGAGATGGGTTGTGGCTAGAAGGGCATCCGCTGCGTAAAACAAATGCTGGATAAGTTGGCGGTTCATTCCGCTGTGGCGACCCCGGATTAATAAAGGGACTAAGCCGAAAAGAAAATGAATGAATGAATGAAGTCTGGCAGTCCTGCATCTCACACTCCTGTACCTCCGCCTTGAGGGCAGGAGTGTGAATAATCTGTGTTGTGGATGTGTGGGGTCTTTCAGGATGGAGGCAGCTCTCTTGTGGACTCTGCGATGGTAGATAGTCTGCAGAGAAGGCAGTGGGGTCCCGATGATCTTCTCTGCAGTCCTCACCACTATCTGCAGACGTTTGCGGTCCTTTATGGTTGTGTTGCCATACCACACAGTAATACAGCTGGTCAGGATGCTCTCAATCACACAGCTGTAAAAGTTGCTGAGGATCTTAGATGACAGACCAAGTTTCCTCAGCTTCCTTAAGAAGTAAAGCCGCTGTTGTGCTTTCTTGACCAGCTGGATGGTGTTCGTTGTCCAGGTGAGGTCCTTACTGATGTGGACCCCCAAGTATTTAAAACTGCTCACTCTTTCCACTTCAAGTTCATGAATAAACAGTGGCTGATGAGTTCCCCTCTACTTCCTCATGTCCACTATCATCTCCTTGGGTCTTGTCCGTGTTGAGGGTGAGGTTGTTGTCCTCACACCATGTCACTAGACTGGCCACCTCCCTCCTATAAGCTGCCTCATCTCCCCCAGTGATACGTCCTATCACTGTAGTGTCATCCGCAAACTTAATGATGGTGTTGTTCTTGTGGGATGCGACACAGTCATGTGTGAATAAAGTGTAGAGGATGGGGCTCAAAACACATCCTTGTGGGGTGCCGATGTTGGTGAGGATGGTGCTTGAGCTTTTATTTCCAATCCTGACAGATTGCGGTCTGCCAGTGAGGAAGTCTAAGAGCCAGTCACAGAGTGTGGAGTGTAATCCGAGTTCAGACAGCTTGTGAGTGAGTTTATGAGGAATAACCGTGTTGAATGCGGAACTGTAATCAATAAAGAGCATTTTTTAATAAGAGGCTAAATAGCTAATGCTAACTCTGTATCCCTCGAGTTGCAGGTCAAGTTGTGAGATCTGCTGTGTACAGGATTTAGGTCCTATGAGTAATAATTCAGTTTTGTCTGAGTTAAAGAGAAGGAAATTGTTGGTCATCCAGTATTTAACATCTTTAATACACTCAGTTAGTTTAGACGTCTCATCAGGTTTAGTAGAAATATATAATTGAGTATCATCTCCATAACAGTGAAAACTGATCATGTGTCTTCTAATAATGTCTCCCAGGGGCAGCATGTATATTGTAAACAGCAAAGGGCCTAAAACTGATCCTTAAGGCACCCATACTTTACTGGCCTGACTTGTGAAGGTTGTTCATTAATATTCACAAACTGGTAATGATTAGTTAAGTATAACTTGAATCATTGTAAAGCCGTTCCCTGGATCTATGAGGATATTGTGGTCAATGGTGTCAAATGCGGCACTAAGATCGAGTAGAAGTAACAGCGAGATGCACCCTTGGTCAGCAGCTAAGAGTAAATCGTTGGTTATTTTCACTAATGCAGTTTCTGTACTGTGATGAGGCCTGAAACCTGACTGGAACACCTCAAAAACATTGTTCATCTGCAGAAAGGAGCATAATTGGGCAGAAACAACTTTTTCTAGTATTTTAGATATAAATGGAAGATTTGAAATAGGCCTATAATTAGCTAAGTTGCAGGGGTCCAGTTGTGGTTTCTTAATAGAGGCTTAATGACAGCTAGTTTAAAATTGTTAGGAACATATCCTAGGAGTAGGGATGAATTCAAAACATTAAAGACAGGTTCAGAAACTTCTGAAAACAATTGTTTTAATAATTTAGCTGTTATTAAGCCTCTTATTTAAAAAAACGTGTATGAATTTACTAAATTAACAGATTGTATAATTGATATTAAAAAAATTAGATGACTGATGACTAACACTGTCTAACCCTTAATGGATTCTAAGTTCAGTCCTCATCTTCAGTCAAAAGTTGGGTCACACTTTATTTTGATGGTCCGTTTGTTGAATTTAAGTTACATTGCAACTAATTCTCATTAGATTATATGTAGACTGTTAAATTGGGGTTAGGGTGGGGTTAGGGGTAGGGTTAGTGTAAGTGGACATGTACTTGCAAAGTTTCTTATAGTCAGATAAATATCTGTTTAATGTTTGTATCAACAGATTTTAAGTAGACAGTCTACTACTACTCAAATGGACCATCAAAATAAAGTGTTACCAAAAATTGATAAAAATTGTTAGCAACCTGTCATTTGAAGGCCAGATTTCTGTTAAACTGCATTTTTTCATCTTAAAACTTTTGCCAAACTTTGACATATGCTATCAATATCTGATGCGGAAAAGCTTATTCATGCTTTCATGACCTCTCATCTAGATTATTGTAATGCATTACTAGGCGGCTGCCCTGTTGGCTTACAAAGAAATGTGATCATATTACTCCAGTTCTTTCATCATTGCATTGGCACCCTAATAGTGTAAACCTAAATTTTTTATTGACTACCTACAAAGCCCTGAACGACTTAGCTCCCCAGTATTCGAGGGAGCTCCTGGTGTATTATAGACCATCACATCCTCTACACTCACTCAATGGAAAATTGATTATTCCGAGACTATTAAAATCAACTGTAGGCAGTATATCATTGTCATATCTAGCACCTAAACTCTGGAACAGCCTTCCTAGCAAAGTTCGGGAGGCAGACACACTCTGTCAGTTTAAAACAAGATTAAAGACGCATCGCTTTGCATTAGCATACACATAAAACACAAATGCTTTTGAAATCCAAATGTTCTAAAGGATTGTTAGTTTGCATTATTTAGGGCAACCAGATCCAGGAACACTTCCCAAAAGAGATTATAATTTGAATGGCATCTTTGCTTATTTTAGTCTGTTTCATTATTCCTGAGGTTTCCATAATCCTGGACCAGGCTGTATCCTGAGCAGCTGCTGTGGTGGTCATGGAGGAATGGAGAGCATGAGACTGATTCCTGTAAGACCTCAGTGACAGACGAGTCCTCCCTCGCATTGATCCTGAAGGGCCAGCCTGTACACCAGCCGGTGACCACTCCCACCTGTGACTTCTCCACGATCGACGTCCAGCGTTCTCCAGCCTACGGCTCTTAGACTGCAGCTCTGCAAAAGAAGTTTGGCCATAGGAGAAATGGTCGTGCCCATCTGAGCCTGGTTTCTCTCAAGGTTTTTATTTTTCCTTGACTTTCGCCAACTGATTAATTTGTTCCTCGTCGCTGGCTTGCATGGATCGGGACTTGTGGAGCTGCGCATTGATGGATTTGCTCTACTATGTTTGGACTTTCAGCAGTGAAAACTAAACCACAATGAACTGAACTAAACTTAAACTGTGAAAACTGGACTGACAGTGACTATAATCTTGTATGTGAAGCTGCTTTGACACAATCTAAAGCCGCTTTTCCAATATCGTGCTGTACCGTTCTTTATGCTGAACCGTTCCATTCCGTGCCAAACCGGGCCATACAGCATGTACATAGATAGTATGTTTAAAGCACAATTAGCACAAAAAAAACATACTTAAATTGCATTTTAAGTGTGTTGGTTTGCATTTTAATGTATTTATTATAAAGTTTACTACAAATACATTGGTAAAAAAAAATGCTTAATTGCACTTTTTAAAAAAATGCTAGAACTCAAGCATACTATTTATGCATTTTAATGTATTTACAGAAAACACACAAATTTTATTCTTTCCTAAAGTATGTTTTATGTGTAATTTGTATAAGAACATTGCAAAACGGTGCCAATTTGAGTATGTTTAAAGTATATGCATGTTATTTTTTATTGTTTTAGACATAATGAAACATTATAAATACTGCAAATGAGCATGTTGTCAATCTGAAGAAGGAGGTAGAGTCAAATGTACAAAAGTAAGTCTTTTTATTAACTGACTGTTGAACAGACACTAGATGACGAAGGCATTAAGGGGATGAGGATGTAGGGCTAGGAATCCAGGCAGGAGAGTGAGACGAGGACATAGACTAGAGTATATGAAAGTCACTTACCTTAGTGGAGTTTAGACGAAGGCTTGAGTCGTTGGGAGCACAGGAGAGTGTCCGAGACTGGATGAGGAGCAGGATAGGGAGATCGTGTCCATTGATGATACTCGACGGTGAGGGAGTGAATGCTGGGAGACTATATAGTGAGCCGGGAGTGCTTTCAGGTGTGAGATTAATAGGCGGGGGATTGTGCACGGCTCGGATGTGATCTTGATGATGAGGAGTGATGAGCTGGAGATGAGGAGTGACGAGCTGGGGATGTGACACATGTGCTTTAGCCTGTATTTCAAAATATTTTTTTTATATATATTTTGTAAAGTATTATAATTTTCTCAAACTATGAACATTATTATTTTTCAAAATGAAGATATATTTAGTTACTTCAGATATTTTATTAAGTCAAATGTACATGCATTATAGTAAAATATGTAAATGTACCTTCTTATGTAAATATATTAAGCTATTTATGTTTAGCAACAGACTTTTAAGTCAATATATTATGTAGTTATGTACAAATAGATAAACTTTTTTTTGCACCACAAGTACAAATAAGTCAGTTTGTTAAAAATACTCTTAAAGCAATATTTTTTCCATCATACATATTTCAATGCTTTGTAGTTCATCACTATACAGTCAGTTTGAACAATCCACTTTTAAAGCTCACATCAGTTACATAAACATAAGGTACACCTAACGTTATTACAAAAAAAAAATAACTGATACAAATTTCAGTTACATAGGCTGCGTCCCAATTGACACTTATGCACTATGTACTTATGCACTTACACACTCAACAGTATAGTATATGTATGTAGTGCTGTCCCAAATGGTACACTAATGGCTTTTATATAAATAAATGACAAAAATTCCAAATAATACCTGGCATGAGTATAACCGCATTCACCATCGGGAGGTGCTATAATCACTCTCGTAGGAGAAATTTGCTTTCACAGTCCAAAATAAATAAAGTTATCCAACATGTGCGCACGATAGCTCTGCCTCTTCCGTTACATGCACGGAGTAGAGCCCTGCATTTAAGCCCGAGCCCGTTGGGGCCCGACATTTTTGTGCTCCTCGGGCCGGGCTTCAGGCCTATTTGCCCGTCTTAGCTGGCGCACATATCGGGCTTCGGGCCTGCTTTATAAAAAAAACGTCAAAAAAAGTTTAATGACATCTAATGCGCGCCGTCCGGAAGCACCCGTGATGTCTTACCTATAGAGATTTCTAACCACGTGAAACTGTGAAAAACGAAAGAGGAAAGGTCTGGTCAACTTCAAATAGACAACTTTAAATGATGAGCCGACTGGTTATGCACAATGCACAAAATGTCCAAGGGGCCTGCGGTACGCACAAATCCAGCACTGCCCCTCCTCCTTCCCCCGCATCATCTAAAGAAACACATATGCTTACTGTCAAAGACTACATTATTTAAGGGAAATCATTATGACATAATTCATTTCCTTTTTTTTATATTTCTTTGAAATGAATATGTAATAAAAGCACATCAGCACCCAGGAAAAATCAGACGCTCAAGACATAATCTTTAAAATGACGGCATCTTAAAAAATTGCAAATCTATGTCAGAAGATTGTGATATGCTACAACCATTAGTGAAGCATTATTAAATTCTTTCCACTGTACGAAAATCATCCACTGCACAGTTGAGGAGTAGACAGACTCTAATCAAAAATATAGTTAGTATATTTCTGCTTGAAAAAATATATTTTAAAAATCAATTTCGTATAGTTTGTCTGTAGTTTAATAAGTTTTGCTGGTCAGTTATTTTCTAAATAAAACAGAAGAACAAATAACATCTGAGTGAAGTGCTTAAAAAAAAAGTCCGCTAATGCATCTACAATGGCAAAACACAAACTGGATTGTTAACTGGTCAGATTAATATGAAATTATTATTTATTGAAAAAAAAAAAAAATTGACGTGTCTATTTTGTATCTGACATATTAAATATTGCATTTTAAAATACTCATTTGTTTACAGAACAAATCAAAGCATCCAGAACATAACAGAGCACGCACCTGCAGTGTTTCCAACAGCATAGAAATAAATAAACTAAACTAATAGAATAAACTAAATAAAAATAATAAAATAGATAGTCCTGCCCTAGATATTTTTCATTTAAATTAAAAATTTAGATTACAAAACGAAAACACAGACTGAATCCTTTTTAAGAAGCGGCATCTGCTGTTTGTCCAATCATGTTCTTTTCTTCCATCAAATAAAAATATCAGGCTACCTCGAATCGATCGCATTAAATATGCATTTAATTTATGCTCCGCTGTTAGTATTAGATTACAAAACCCCTGTCAACATTTTTAACATAAGTCATTAGTTTAAAGATTATGTCTTATGATTATGACTTCTTTCCTCCGTCTCACTCGCGGTTCATAGGTTATTGTAAAAATGTATATTATATAAGAACTATTAATAACTGTAATTTTCTAAATGGAAAAAGGCTGGTTTGTTAGTTGTACACTAAATTATCAAAACTATAGCCTATTTGTTGAGTTTATGATGCATATCCAGGCTGGAGGCGGTCAGCGTCAGCGCAGGTTTGGCAACTCGTCTGTGTCAAACTGCAATATTCTTTGCTTCCTTGGCAAACGTGTTGTCGGCACGTGTGGTTGCACGTGTTACCGTCCCGCGAATAACAAATATGTTGCACATCAGGGGCTGATCACTCCGAGCGCGCCTTTCAGTTGCAAAAGCGCGAGGCGCACCACTGCCTTTATGCGCGGTGCGCTTTATGTCATTAGGAAACGACTGACTCAGCTGAGCCTTGTAGTGCGCGAGTGTTCATTGGTAAAGTCAAACAGCTCTAGATAACTTGAAACAGCCACCACAGGTCTCTCCTCCATCATCAAAGGTTCTCTGTAATAAAAAAAATAATTTAAAAAAAAAAACTCCAATAATTTCTCTAAATCATTCTGATAAAAAAGGAAACAAAAAATATCAGTTCTCTATTAAATACAAATCTGCTCTATTTTAATGGCTGCACAGGCTAAGATGTTTGGCTTCAACCTGTGTGTCTCGGGCCAGGGTCGGGCTCGGGCTTAGATTTAAGGCCCGTGCAGGGCTCTAGCACGAAGCTCCGGTCGTTGAGTGCGTGAAGTGTCCATTATTACACACTTCATATTACCGGTGGAATGAGTGCATCATCTGGGTAATTAAAGTGCACATATTATTGTTAAAGTTTTCAGTGTGAACGCACTTATTACACTATTTATACTACAAAATGGTGTAGAAAAGTGCACAAGTATGCGATTTGGGACACAGCTATACTGTAGCCTACTGAGCATATGTCACAAACATCCAAAATTAAAAGTTCAGTGGCTAAAAAATCACCCCACAAAGGGTTTTAGATTTGCAAATCACTAGTTTAAGCAAATGAATAAATCATATTAGTCACTTTCGATATCATTTGGCAAAGGTATGACATACATTTTCTCTGTAAGGTCTACCAGAATGTTGCATTTAATTCAGTCTGACCAATCAGAGCCAAGCTTTTCAAATCGAAACATAATTGTCCAATCCAATGCAGCCATAACGTAAGCTTATTGAGCGCAGTCAACAAGTTGATATTTGCCGATTAACAGAAGTCATGTAGACATAGTACCTTAATAAGAAAACATGACTGGAAAACCTGGTCGGATCGCGCGAACAAGACGTCGACGTTGAGATATGTTTGTCAGGTCGAAGCAGGCATGGGGAGCAAAAGAAACTGTCAGCGAAATTCACTTTGGCTTTGGAAAATATTTTTCAACGTAGATAGTACATATGTGTTTTCCGTTCAGTCTAGTATAACGATGGTTACCCAATAACATCATACAGATCAAAAGTACACTGTGGGGTACCACAAGGCTCAGTTCTTGGTCCCTTACTTTTCACACTATATATGCTACCGCTAGGTGATATCATTAAAAAACATGGAGTTAGCTTCCACTGTTATGCTGATGATACACAACTTTATATCTCCTCTCAACCTGGTAATTTGTTTGAATTTACTTAATTAACAGATTGTATAGCTGATATTAAAAATTGGATGACTAATAACTTCTTATTACTAAATTCAGATAAAACTGAGGTCTTGCTTATTGGTCCCAAAAATCTCACACGCAAAAACTTAGAACACTGTCTAACCCTTGATGGTTTCTTAGTTCAGTCCTCATCTTCAGTCAAAAATTTGGGGGTGATTTTTGATAGCAGCCTGTCATTTGAAGGCCATATTTCAAGCATCTGTAAAACTGCTTTTTTTCATCTTAAAAATATTGCCAAACTTCGACACATGCTATCAATGTCTGATGCGGAAAAGCTCATTCATGCTTTCATGACGTCTCGATTAGATTACTGTAATGCATTACTAGGTGGCTGCCCTGTTGGCCTGATTAACAAACTTCAGCTAGTTCAAAATGCAGCTGCTAGAGTGCTTTCTAGAACAAAGAAATATGATCATATTACTCCAGTTCTTTCAGCATTGCATTGGCTCCCTATTAAATATCGTATAAATTTTAAAATCTTACTGACTACCTACAAAGCCCTGAACGGCTTGGCTCCCCAGTATTTGCAGGAGCTCCTGATTTATTATAGCCCATCACGTCCGCTACGCTCAATTAATTCTGGACATTAATTATTCCCAAAATATCAAAATCAACTGTAGGTGGTAGATCTTTCTCTTATCTGGCACCTAAACTCTGGAACAGCCTTCTTAGCACAGTTCGGGAAGCAGACACACTCTGTCAGTTTAAAACTAGATTAAAGACACATCTCTTTACATTAGCATACACATAAAACACAAATGCTTTGGAATCCAAATCCTCTAAAGGATTGTTAGTCTGCATTATTTAGGGCAACCGGAGCCGGGAACACTTCCCAAAACGCATTATAATTTGAATGGCATCTCTGCTCATGTTAGTCTGTTTTTTATTATTCCCGAGGTTTCCATAATCCTGGACCATGCCGTATCCTGAGCAGCTGCTGTGGTGGTTATGGAGGAATGGAGAGCATGAGACAGTTTCCTGTAAGGTGATCCCTGTGACAGACGAGTCCTCGCATTGTTCCGGAAGGGCCAGCCTGTTGACCAGCCGGTGACCTGCCTGTGGTCTCTCCATGATGGATGTCCAGCGTTCTCCAGCCCCGGCGCCATAGACTGCAGCTCTGCACAAGACGTCTGGCCATAGGAGAAATGGTCGTGCCCAACTGAGCCTGGTTTCTCTCGAGGTTTTTTAATTCTTCACTTTCGCCAATTGGTGAAGTTTTTTCCTCGCCGCTGTCGCCTCTGGCTTGCATGGTTCGGGACTTGTAGGGCTGCGCATCGATGGATTACTATTCAGTGTTTGGACTCTCAGCAGTGACTATTAAACCACGCTGAAATGAACTAAACTGAACTTCAACACTGAACACTGGACTGACACTGTTTCAATTTTTTATAATGCATGTGAAGCTGCTTTGACACAATCTACATTGTAAAAGCGCTATACAAATAAAGATGAATTGAATTGAATTGAATGTATCGTAGTGTAGCTCAATAAATCTTTGTTCTCATTTTGTATGAACTGTGTTCTTGTTTATGTGCTTATCAGTCATTGTCTCGAGCTGTAGATTTTGTTACCTTGCTAAAAGTAACCCAATACTATGTTATGTTATTGTCGTTGGCCACGTAAATAATATAAACAAGATTGGTGACAAGCGATCTCTTCTATTCGCTGGGCGAATGGTAGATAAAGTGTGAGTCTTTTAATCTGATTCAATCTGACTCTATTGAGTCGAATCAATGATTCGAATCCTCAAGATCCGATTCATTGAAATGAGCTAATAAATCCCTTATCGGTCTATTTAATGTAGCTTGGACCCCTACATTACTATACAAGAAAAAAGGTTTTTTCTTACTATACAATTTTTTTTTTTTGTAAAAGTAAAAAAAAAAAAAAGTAAAAATATCTGTTGTAAATAATACTGAAGGTATAAGTAAAAAACAGCACTTTTAAAAGTACTAAAAGTGCTGTATTACACTGTGAAATATACTCCACCTTATACCCTGCAGATTAAAAATGTATCTTACATCAATGCAATTTTCTTTCTTAGTGTAAGAGAAATTAAATGAATTGCCATTCATGAACTATAAATTTAAAATGTGAGCTTAATATAATGTGAGAACACAAAAAACAAACATGCACATATAATAAGCTGACTGAAAGCAGGTAAGGCTGTTAGCTGTGAGGATATGTTAATACTTATTATGCACTTTGATACCTGACTAACAAGTTACCAGTGTCCAGTAGGTGGCACAGCAAAACAAGCTTCTGCAGCACTGATTGAATATGTTCAGTGTGTTGATTTCAGTACTCATACAGTAACCTCACCTTTATCATAAATCTAATTAGTTCTTGCATTGTTGCGTGTAGTGATTTTGCTTCTACTTGGACAAATTTAATTATTCCCACTGTAAATGTTTGCTACATTTATAAAGCATCTGTCTGTCTAATTTGATTTTTCTTTGTGCGAGAGTTAGGGTTAGGAACTTAGGACAGGTATCGCAGGACCGATTACTGTATTATTCTACCCAATTACCATAGGCAAGAAAAGTGACTGCAGGTAAAAGGTTGCAGGTGTCATGTGTACAAGCGCAGATACAGGTTATAAATTTTTTTACTAAAATTTAAATATATATTTTTAAAATTGCTTAAAGTACAATTGTAAGAAAAAATACTTCATTACAGTAATTTGAGTATTTGCAATATTCACTTAATACCACACTGAATTTTTGAATTGTCAGGAATGGTGTTAAATGTTTATTATGTAAATGTTTTAGGTTGCAAGAACTTAAGTTCAGCTTAAAAGAGACCTCAAGAAGCTACAAAGGAAAGAAGAAGAAGAAAAAAAAAAACTCCTGTGACCTCTACTCCATTGTCTGTGTCACGATCAGAGGAAGGAGAGGGAGTCAGATGTAGAAAACAGTATATATATATATATATATTTATTACTGTGACATCGTAGAGACAAATATCAGGTTCAGTCAAAGGCAGTCTTTGGAAACGTGGATCCAAACAGAGGCTAGTAAGTATAGTCACTTCCCTGAGTGGAGGATGATGATGATGATGATGATGATGATGAAGAGCATTTGCAGAGCACAGGAGGGTATCGAGGAGAGGATTCAGGAAGGCTTGGGTGATCGTGTCCATGTGTGATACTCGCCGGAGACTGACTGTGTGAAGGGAGCTTATGTAGGGTGTGCAGAGTGGAATCAGGTGGTGAACTAATAACTGGGTGATGGTGCACGGCTGGAAGATGGTCTGGGTGATTGTGACTGTTCAGAGGGTGAGTGACGGACTGGGGACATGACAGTCTGATGATTCAGATAATACTGAGATTGACTTATTTGAAAACACAGAGTTGAAAACAACAAGGAAGAGAACAGTAAGTAATGTTTTAGTACTAAGTAGTTTCAAAGGCACTCAAAAAGTTTGGGAATGTTTGTAGTCTTGTGGAGAACTGTTGTAAATAAATATTAACTTGTTAAATGTGACTGTTTCATAATACAACAGTAACACTAAAATAAAGTGGTATGGTAGAGCTTCTTCTAACCTTGTGTCTGTCTTAGCAAATACAGTCTGCATTGGATGGTGACAGCAAACAAGACGATGATGGAGACAAGCAATTGGAGAACAGCCTTTTGCAGAGGAAATCTCCCCAGAAAACTTCTAGAGAGCTTGATGACGATGTAGGCGATGAACTTGAGGCCATCGAGTAGATTAAAAGTAATTGTGGATCTGTAATGACAGCTATGTTACAGTAGCATGCATTTTTTTATTCAGGGTTTATTAATCATGTTTTGCAAATGACCAATGCACATATGTTTGAAATGTTTATATTTTTATAACATACTATATAAAAGTTTAAAAAATTACAGCAATGCTTCATTAAAAAATTAAGATTTAAAGCTAAGAATGGAGAATGAAGGGCGGCACGGTGGCTCTGTGGTTAGCACTGTCGCCTCACAGCAAGAAGGTAACTGGTTTGACTCCCAGCTAGGTCAGGTGGGCTGTAACGTATGATAGTGTGAGTGAATGCAGAGTGTATGGGTGTTTCTCAATACTGGGTTGCTGCCGGTATTAATTATTTAATTATGATTCAAAATTTGTAGACCCTCTCAGAGATGTATTGGAGGGCATGAGAAAAAGCTTATCTTACTGCTCAAGCTCAAGCCTGATTTTCAGTGAATTGTGTCCTTCTGCATAAAAAAACAAAAGGTAAGACAAGATCTTCTAACAAGAATTTTTTTTTTAGCTGCATTTTTGTGTAATCATGACCTCTTAAATTTAGTACAATAACATAGTTATTGCTTGTAATGTTGTATAAATAATTTTTATCGTACTCTTGCTTGTTTTTCATTCAATGCAGATGGTGCTTGCCGATTTGGACATTACAGTGTCAAAGTACCAGTTGGACACTCACAAGGTCAGTGTGCTGTAAGAACTCACTGCAGAAGATGTGCAGAACTTTTAAAACCAGTTCGAATCAGGCCGTTCGAATCAGGACTGAAAATTGGATGCCACCGTGTCTCACTCATTTAGACAGTGGCCCGAGGCTATGTCATAACAGAACAGAGGATCCCTATTTCAAATCTTACTAGGTGCAGATGTTCGAAAGACCCTTCGGCTAACTTCGTTAATTATTACGTCTAAACAAAGGCGTTTCACAGGAAAATTCGGCGGGCTTTGTGTCACGCGACTGGTGAATGACTCCCTGGTCATGTGCTCGCCTTAGGGCATCCTGTTGGCCGCCCAGAGAGGGACCAGAGATCTCAGGATTTTTAATGCATACATGAAATTGAAGACAATCTCTTGAAATATGCAAAACGAAAGCAGATGCATCTTTTGAAATAAAGTGCTATAGGTTTTCCTCAAATGTTGTGTGAATTCCAGCCAACCAGGTTAATCAATGTGTTGTTTAAACCCTTATAACAGATAAAAGTTCTGAAATGTTTAGTGTTTGGTATTAAACTAAGGCTAGTGACATTTGCAATACAGTGATGTAAATGAAAAGTTTCTAGTACAAAGTAATATTCATTTTGTAACATTTGATATAAGAGTTACAAACTTACAAGGTATTTTGCCACGTGAAACCAACATGCATTCTCTGTTAATGATTGACCTTTACTACATGATATGGGGCGTGTACCTGCCCTTCATGGTCACAGCTCATTGGAAGATGGAGCCACAGGGATGGACCAGACCAGGTACAGACACCGCCCTGCAACCGTAAAATCTTTGCTTTTTTGCATCAAGCTCGCTCGTGCCAGCTGTGCACTCTGCCCCCTCTTGCTCTGCACGGACACCGCTCCGCCACACGATTAGGTCACCAAGAACTTTCCCGTGCAAGTTTCGAGACCTTACAAGCTTCCGCAAACCGACACTCGTCAGAGACTGTCACCTCGGTAACCCAAAGACAACAGCCAATCACGAGGGAGTGAACTGAAAGACGTCACTGAAGCGAGTAACCACTCAGTCAGGACCAATGTGCTTCCCGAGGCCAAGCCAGCCGGCGTGGGAAATTCAAGATTCAAGACTTCAGCAAAATCGCAAGTAACACGAATTAAGGTTGTCTCTAACTGATCTGGTGCTGATTAATCTTGAGCAGTTAAAGATAAGCTCAATCTCTGCTTTTGCGGTTTCTCAGGTGTGATTCTAAGATCTAGTCAGAAGTACTAGAATTGATTTGGGACTGTTGTCGACTCATTTTGCATCCTCTGAACTGCCTCTGTGTGTATGTGTGAGTGTGTGTGCGTTTGTTTGTTGTTTGCTTATTACGTAGTTAGTTTCATGTATCGTAGTGTAGCTCAATAAATCTTTGTTCTTATTTTGTAAGGACTGTGTTCTCGTTTATGTGCTTATCAGTCATTGTCTCGAGCTGTAGATTTTGTTACCTTGCTAAAAGTAACCCAATACTGTGTTATGTTATTATCGTTGGCCACGTAAATAATATAAACGAGATTGGTAAACACAACGTTTTTCTATTTGCTAGTCAAATGGTAGATAAAGTGTGAATCTTTTAATCTGACTCTATTGAGTCGAATCAATGATTCGAATCCTCAAGATCCGATTCATTGAAAGGAGCTAATAAATCCCTTATCGGTCTATTTAATGTAGCTTGGACCCCTACAGTGCTCATAGGTATGTTTTGGTCCTGTACATATTCATCTTTTTAAATGTTTTTTTTTAATCGACGTCAAGGGGAATAAAGCTAAATAATATTATTGATTAAAAATAACATTTATTTATTTATTTTTTTTATTTTAATAGTACATATAATTTTTATTTGATACTGTAACTTTTATATGTATATAATGCTTTCATATCTAAACAGTACTTTTCTCTTTCCACAGACACTGTAAAAAAAGAATTCCTTAACATCACAGTGTCTGAGGTTCAATCTCTCATCCGCAGGAAATGCAAGGAGGCTTCCTCGAAAAAAATTTCCCTCCACTTTAAGGATACAGTGAAGCATCAGCTGTATGTTTGGTTTAATGTTTTTTGTTACACATGTGTTTCCTTGTTTGTTTGCATTTTACTTCACACTGTTATACAATGTTAATTGTCGATTGAAAAAGTTGAAAATTACAGTTTTAAAGCATTCAAAAACTGCAGTTATTTGTGTTTGTATTGTACTTTTAGAGCATATTTGAAATATAATGAAAATGCATTGTTCTGAATAATTTTGTTAATTATTGTTAAAATAAAGTAGGTCTTGTAGTACTCTGCAAATGTTAAGTAAGTATAGTAATAACACATTAATGTGAAGCTTAAAATATTTTTTTTTCTACTGGGCTTAAAATATACTTCAGCTGAGCTTAAACAATACTTTAACTAGTTTTAAAATGCACTTCAGCTGTGGTTAAATTATACTTCATCTGAACTTAAAATATAATTATATAATAAACTGTGTTTCGAGTATATAGTTTAAATGTACTTTGATAAAATACATTTTTTAAAAGTACACTTCAGTTATACTTAAAGTATGTCCATTTTAACACAACTAAGTATGTTACAACATATTTTAAGTAGCTTAAAGTTAATCTTAAGTATATATAAAAGAACAATTAATATGCTTGAAGTTGTTCCAAAATAACACATTTAGTATACACTTACGACCCCATATGTCTAGGGCTGGGGTTGAACATAAAAGTTAAAGAAAATAAATAAATAAACGGTTAGCAGGTGTTGATTTAAATGACCTTAAAGGTTCTTTTATTGTGAGAAGGCGGAAAAAGTTTGTATTTACAAAGAAAACAAAAAGGAGCGCAAACAAGAATAGCTTCAGGGCTGAGCAAGGCCAAAATAATAAACAAAACATTAACTAACTCCACCCCGAAGATAACTTACCTAATGAATCAAAAGAAATGCAGAAAAATTAATTACAAATACTATCCTCACTCCTTAACTAAACCAAAAACAGGAGAAAAGGTTCAAAGTAAATGGCACTCAGCCCCTACAGCGCTCAGTTTACAGCGTTGACATACACGAATAAATATTCGTGATAGTCACAACAAGGAGGGGAGAGGAGAAAGGTGGAGGGCACCTTAAAGTTCACAATTTAAAGTACAAGAAGAATTCACAACAATTGATTTTAACAGGAACACCACATTCTTTGCAAAGCTCTCCGTCTCTCCTTCCGCGATCTGACTCCATCGGTCTCCTTTTCAAAAGATGCGGAGTTCTCCGCGCACCAACCACAGCGCGCGCACGGAGCACGTCCAATTAGGGCGGGGTGATCTGGAAACAGGAGTAGAACAGGGCAAGAGAGAGAGAAAGAGAGAGACACACAAACACACAGCGGCACAGAAATACCCCAACAATACGCTCGTGCGTAACACCCCTATCCACAAGAGTCAAATAAATTTTGACGATATGCACTCACTAAACTGAATAAACACGTGAAAGAGCATCTGCCACGATGTTCTCAGACCCTTTTTTATGGCGTATTTCAAGATTAAATCCTTGAACGATTAGTGCCCACCTCATCAACCTCTGATTGGAGTTATACATGCGTGTGAGAAAAACAAGGGGATTATGGTCAGTATACACTGTGACAGGTTCAGAACTACCTCCTACATATACCTCGAAATGCTGTAATGCCAGAAGTAATGCCAATGCCTCCTTTTCAATAGTGCTATACTGTTTTTGAGCTTTTGAAAACTTTCTGGAGAAATAGCATATTGGATGGTTAATGCCAAGTTCCCCCTCCTGAGTCAACACAGCTCCACAACCCACTCCGCTTGCATCAATTTCCAGTTGAAAAGGACGCGTAAAATCAGGTGCTGAAAGTATGGGCGCACTACACAGGAGATCCTTAGCTGCACCAAAAGCCTGATCACACTCAGAGTTCCACTCAAACTCTCTATTTGTGCTCAACAGATCAGTCAATGGGGATACTAGGGTGGAGAAATTCTTGCAGAATGCCCTATAGTACCCAATCATCCCTAGAAAACGTCGCAACTCACGCTTCGTTTTAGGCACAGGAAATTCCCTAATCGCTTCAACTTTAGCGTTAACAGGGCGCACTTGCCCCTGACCCACCTGTTTGCCAAGGTAAGTAATCACTGCCTTACCAAATTCGCACTTAGCTAGATTTATTGTCAGTGAAGCTTCGGCAAGCCGTGAAAATACTTCACGCAAGGTTTTAATGTGACTCTGCCATGAATTTGAATAAATCACTACGTCATCCAAATACGCCTCGCAATTTGTCACGCCGGATAATATTCTCTGCATGAGCCGTTGAAAGGTGGCTGGAGCGTTTCGCTTCCCGAAAGCCATGACTGTATATTGCAGGAAGTTATCTGGCGTCACAAATGCAGAGACATCAGAGGCGCGCGCAGTGAGTGGTATTTGCCAATAACCCTTCAATAAATCTAGTTTAGTGACATAGGTTGCGGCACCTACACGATCTATGCAGTCCTCTATCCTAGGAAGAGGAAAAGAATCTGGTTTTGTAACACTGTTAAGTTTGCGATAGTCTGTGCAAAACCTGAATGTACCATCCGTCTTTGGCACCAAAAGACAGGGCGAGCTCCACGGGCTTGAACTTGGAACTGCAAGGCCATTCTGCAACAGGTACTCCACCTCTTTTTTCATCTCCTCTCTCTTCCACGGATTAACCCGATATGGATGCTGTTTAATGGGAGAAGAATTCACAATTTCAACATCGTGAAACAACATGTTGGTTTGAGTGAGGGTGTCAGAGAAGAGAGATGAAAACTGGTTCAACAACTGTACGAGAGCTTTTCGATGGGAATTATCAAGGTAAGATAAATGCTCATCTAACCCTTTTAATATTTCTGAATTTGAAAGCCTGGGTGGTATTGTCATTTCCTCACAAGCAACCCATCCATCCAATTCAGATTCAACACTAGACACAAGCGCAACTGGGACAGCAGAATTATTTTTGGCATCACTGGGTTTGCCTACATATGCTTTAAGCATGTTAATGTGGCAAACACGAGTTTTCTTTCTACGATCTGTGGTACAAATAACATAATTGGTGTCAATCAATTTCCGTTCCACTGGATACGGGCCAGAAAACCGTGCTTGCAGAGCAGATCCTGGGACAGGCAGTAATACTAGCACGGAGTCGCCCACCTGAAAACTCCGGTCAGTACTACGTCTGTCAAAACGTTTCTTCATTTGTCTTGTTTCACGGCCAAATTTTTTTGTGCTATCTCACACACACGATGTAAACGTTCACGCATTTTATTCACATAGTCTACAACAGACATAGGGCGAGGATTGGCACTTAGTAGCTGTTCTTGGAGCAGTTTTAAGGGTCCGCGGATTTTATGAGCAAAAATTAATTCTGCGAGGCTCACCCCTAAAGACTCCTGAACTGTTTCTCGTATTGCAAACATCATCATCGGTAAGCCAATATCCCAGTCCCTTCCAGTTTCCACGCAAAATGTGCGCAGCATCGATTTTAGCGTTTGATGAAAACGTTGTAGTACGCCTTGGGACTCAGGATGGTAAGCACTTGACAGCTGATGTTTAACAGTCAATTCACGCAACACTTGTAAGAATAGAGTCGACGTAAAATTAGAGCCTTGATCCGTTTGGATGATTTTCGGCAAACCGAAAGTGGAACAGAATTTAATCAATTCTCTAACGACTGCTTTGGCTTTAATATTACGCATCGGAACTGCTTCAGGATACCTCGTAGCCGCACACATAATTGTAAGAATATATTGATGTCCAGCTTTAGATTTAGGCAATGGCCCAACACAATCAATCAATATACGCTCAAACGGTTCACTTGTTATGGGAATTGGATGTAGGGGCGCGGGAGGAATAACCTGATTTGGTTTTCCCGCTAACTGGCATGAATGACACGAACGACAGTGTGTAGACACATCTGATTTAAGTCCTGGCCAAAAGAAATATCGCAATATTCTGTCGTATGTTTTTCTAACGCCTAAATGGCCAGAAAAAACTTGGTCATGTGCGAGCGCTAGAATTTGCGAACGATAACCCACAGGCACAACAATTTGATAAACACAGTCATCGTCCTCCCACTTACGTATTAGCAAATCATCCTCCCAGACATATTGAGCTTTGCCATTAACAGCAATGCCTTTATCCGCAGCAGAAATGCAATCTCGCAGTGAAGGATCATTTCTTTGCGCGTCTATCAACTGCGCACGCCCGACTTTTAAGTGAACGTCAGTACCACCCAGTATTTCAGCCAGATTCGTAATTTGCTTACTTTCAAGAAATGTTTCTTCAGACGCATCTTCACAACACATCTGCATGAAACTATCAGATAAATCCATCTCCTTCCCTTCATTACGAGCTTGAGCTCGCGTCACTACGCATGTAGGAAATGCATTTGGGAATTGAAGAGATACATCTGATTTTTCATCAATAACTGGGGTATTAACCACAATTGGAACAGGGAAAACTTTCCCACCCGCCAGATCATTGCCCAAAATAAACTGAACCCCCTCTACCGGAAGGTCAGAACACACTCCAACACAAACATTTCCAGTCACTAATTCAGTTTGCAAATATATCATGTGCAGGGGAACTGTCACACAGCCTGATCCCACCCCTCTTAGTATGACATCAGAACCAGTATAAGAATCAGATGACAAATTTAGAGTGCTTCGAAGCATCAAAGACTGAACCGAACCAGTGTCCCTCAAGATTTTTATCGGTTTAAGAACACTTTCAGCATCATGTGACACCCACCCCGACAGCATAAAAGGTTCAAAGTAAATGGCACTCAGCCCCTACAGCGCTCAGTTTACAGCATTGACATACACAAATAAATATTCGTGATAGTCACAACAAGGAGGGGAGAGGAGAAAGGTGGAGGGCACCTTAAAGTTCACAATTTAAAGTACAACAAGAATTCACAACAATTGATTTTAACAGGAACACCACATTCTTTACAAAGCTCTCCGTCTCTCCCCCCGCGATCTGACTCCATCTTTCAAAAGATGCGGAGTTCTCCGCGCACCAACCACAGCGCGCGCACGCAGCACGTCCAATTAGGGCGGGGTGATCTGGAAACAGGAGTAGAACAGGGCAAGAGAGAGAAAGAGAGAGACACACAAACACACAGCGGCACAGAAATACCCCAACAATACGCTCGTGCGTAACAATAGTACAATAAAAACATGATAAGTGTGTCTAGAAAAGTACAACTTAAGTACACTTTCTTTTCACCTGGGAATGCTTTCATTTTAACAATAAATTAAATAACAGCGGTTTATATAAAAAGCTGATAAGGAAATATACACTTTGATGTTAAAAACCTTTTAAGTGGTGGCTGTTGTTTGTTTCAGTATTCAAACATTAAATAACGAATGCATCAGGTTCAATAAAAAACAAATATGAAACAACACATATAAAAGATATTATATTTAGCAAAATGCTGCTCTTTTATCTTTGTAGTTTTATCATTTTATTTTTGCTATTTTATTTATTTGTTTGTCTTAACAAGCTATAGAAAAAGTCTTGTTTGACGTTTTAGAAAATATTTTGCAAATGCGTATATATCTTTAATATTAAAGATCTCCGAGACCAAAAAAAAAAAACAGAAACATGTTATGCCCCATAAATATCAAACTTATGTATAACTGAATCATATAATGGCTTTTAGCTGAAATGATGAAAATTGCTAATTTTTTTTTTATAAAACATTTGTCAAAACTTATTGATATTTTTCGGAGTAAAAGCAATACCAACATTTAAGAATCCATATTTATTTAATTTATTCATTCATTTCACTTGTTTATTGGTGCATATACAGGCTACTATTTAAATCATACAACAGTACCTTGGACAGTGTCACTCCGTATAGCTTTCATTCATTTTCTTGTCGGCTTAGTCCCTTTATTAATCCGGGGTCGCCACAGCGGAATCAACCGCCAACTTATCCAGCATATTTTTACTCAGCGGATGCCCTTCCAGCAGCAACCCATCCCTGGGAAACATCCACACACACACATTCACACTCATACACTATACAGACAATTTAGCCTACCCAATTCACCTGTACCACGTCTTTGGACTTGGACTTTGGACTTGTGGGGGAAACCGGAGCACCTGGAGGAAACCCACGCAACCACGGGGAGAACATGCAAACTCCACACAGAAATGCCAACTGACCCAGCCGGGGCTCGAACCAGCGACCTTCTTGCTGTGAGGCGAACGTGTTACTCACTATGCCACCGTGGCGCCCCTATTCTAATCTATAATATATAAATCATATAAATCGTTAATGTTTGTAATTTAAAGTAGGCTATTTATTAAGAAATGAAAAAAAATCCTACTTAATAATAATAATAAGTATTATTATTATTATTCATTTATTTATTACATTTTATTAATTAATAATTCATTATTATTATCTCCCTGTGTTCACGTCGGTTACCTGCAATCACAGCATACCTTAATTACTCACCTCTGGCACTCTCTCTTCGGCCGGAATCGAAGTTGGATGGTTCACATCACCTTTTCTCCCTCTTCCTCTCGTCTTTCTAAGGATGTCTCTTGTCTTCTCCCACTGATGTTTCTCTTTAGGTATGCATCTCAAAGCTATTCTGGTGTTTAACTAATGGTCTGATGTTTACCTGATGAACTGTGTGTGAGATCACTCACCTTCTGATGTTTTACCTTGTGAACTGTTATGAGATCACTCACTCTCAGCTACACCATTCTGCTTCATCTTTCTGAATCAGCTGCATTATTTTAAAATAAACCCTTAAAAGATAACCATCCTTGTGTGAACATCACACGCCCACAGTCCATAAAGATACAGTATTGGTGAATTGAATAAACTAAATTGGCCATCATGTATATGTGTGAATGAGTGTGTATGGATGTTTCCCAGTCAGCTGGAAAGGCATCTGCTGCATAAAACATATGCTGGATAAGTTGGTGGTTCATTCTTCTGTGGTGACCCCTGATGAGTAAAGGGACTAAGCCGATAAAAATGAATGAATGAGCATTATTATTATTTCTCTGTTTTTTTTTTTTGTCTTACTTTTTCTAAACTCTTAACACAGACTCACAACTACCAATTGGTCAGATGGATAATTTTCTTCTCAAAATGCATGTTGTTAAATATATACTTCATTTCAAAATAGAACACATCTTTCTCTGCACACAATAACTTCACCAAAACACAGGAAACCTGACTGAAAATGAAATTATTCTTCCAAAGAATAACACTTCACAAGGTACATGCAGTCAATCAAAGTACACTTGGTTTCAAAATGCTGGCTATTGCTGACATTACAAAAACTGCAGACATTTATGTTTCAGTTTTACAGGTAATTGCATGCAAAACATGCAATTCACCATTTTGACACTAAATTTCTTGGTTGAGAACTGTATGTCTACATGTACAGTAATGTTTACATTCTAAAGCATTCCAGTAAAAAGCAAATGTGTTTTTTTCCTTTACTTTTTACTACAGGAGGTACAGTAGAAACACTGTATGATAGAACAGAAAAGGTTTTACAGTATTGCTTACAGTGAGCAAAATATCCATGAAACACACTAGAGCATTCTGAGCAAAAAGAAACCGCAAAAAGCCTAGATAAAAAAAGGTAAGGGGGTCTAAAAGAAAAGCACAAAATTACTGTTTCTAATCTCTGCGATCTTCTGGGTTAGTCCACATGTTTTCAAATGCATCCCTTCTCAAAGTTCTCCTTTTACTGTAAAAGTAATAGAAAAAAAGAAAGAAAACCCTGCGTCTAAGCCCGACTGGAATGAGCTGTGCATGGCCCAGTTTATCCAACATAAACAACTGTTTGTTTATTATCAGCTGAGATATATATTTTGATATTGATATTGTTTTTGAACTGATATTGCATAAGCAGATTTTTATACTGTTAGAATATTGTTTTTGGTATTGTGGGATGTTGTGTGTTAACGTCCGTAAATACTACAAAGACAAACCATTTCATGGGGAGGTATAGCTTGTCTGTTAAAAAAATGTAAGCATTGTGGAAATGTGTTCACTGACTGCAGATTGGGTGAAAATGACATGAAATGTGTGAATGGTATGGCCACAAAAGACCGATGCAGTGCTAATTGTGATTAAAGTTTTAAAAATGTGACAACTGGGTGAACAAACGCTTGTTAGCAACTGAAAAAAAAACTAAACCTATAAGTAGGATATTATTTATTTAGGGGGAACACTGTGGCTCAGTGGTTAGCACTGTGGCCTCACAGCAAGAAGATCGCTGGATCGAGTGCCGTCTGGACCACTTGGCATTTCTGTGTGGAGTTTGCATGTTCTCCCTGGGTTCGTGTGGGTTTCCTCTGGTTTCCCTCACTGTGGTATAGGTAAATTGAATAAACTAAATTGGCCGTAGTGTATGTGTGTGAATGTGAGAGTGTATGGGTGTTTTCCAGTACTGGGTTGCAGCTGGAAGGGTATCCACTGTGTAAAACATATGCTGCATAAATTGGCAGTTCATTTCACTGTGACCCCTGATCAATACAGGGACTAAGCTGAAGGAAAATTTATGAATTAATATTATTTATTTATTTATTACATTTATTACAAGTCTGCTTTTACAACTGACACATTCAAACCACAGCAGAAATGTTATAACCATGTCATATTATCACATCCCCGGCTCACCCAATCAGCGTTCTCCTTCACAAACCACCTCAATCCAATCCCGTGAGCTCTCACTAGCCTTCTAATGACTTGCACCTGTTCCTCATCTTCAAAGGACACTATAAAGACCCACCTTCTCCTCTTAGTTGCGGGCTGGTATTGAAGTTGGATGGTTGTCCTCATTTTCATGCCTTCATCTTCTCCTCTTCTTCCATGGATGTTCCTTATGAGTCTTCGAGTCCTTCATACTGATTAAGGGAAGTGATTATTCTTATCTGACGTTTACTAGAAGATCTGCTATCACTGTGTGTCTATATACTCGCCTGCTGATGTTCCAATGAGTGACCTACATGTGAGATTTAACATCTGATGTTGACACTTTCTGTGTTGTTTAAGAAGATCGCTACAGCACTAACATCATCCCTCTGATTCTACACTTTGATTAGCGACTTTGTTTGGAATAAAACTGTGAAAAGAAAACCATCTGTCTTGTCTACCAGCGTGATGCATATACAGAAGTCAACAGATACATTCCTTAATAAATAGCCTTCTATAAATTTAATACCATTAACAATTTTGCTTTTAAATAATGGGTCACCCATAGCTTTCATGAAGAGCCATGGCTACATTCAAAATGACAAATGTTTTCAAAGGGACAGCAATTGTCAATATGAAGGCTGTAAAAAATATTTTAAAGCAAATTACACCGAGAGATGACTTTATTTTTCTTAATCATTCTAAGTTTAGTTTTTCTTGATTTGCTAAAACACAATTTCTGAACCTTGCTCCACTTTTCTGAAACCATTAAACACAAAGGACTCATTTTAAGCATCTAAGCACAAAGTCTAAAGTGCATGGAGCAAAAAGACATGTCCAAATCTACTTTTGCTATTTTAAGGTTGGAGAAAAAACTGCTTACGCTGCAGCGCATGGTCTAACAGGGTTGTGCTTATTATCTTAATGAGTTATGAGTGTATTTTGGGCATAATGTGCATTAAACCAATTAGAGTCTAATCTCACATTCCCTTTAAGAATCAGTTGCATTGTGCCATGGTGCATTTGCTATTTACATGGCAGACTTTGTAAGTGGAAAAACTGAATTGAGTTATTCAAACACACATCCTGTTCTTATCCAACATATGGTGATTCATACCTCTCCAAAACCTGACAGATGGACAAATCTTAAAACAAATATAAATATGCATATAATAAAACGATTATATTTTGTATTTTTGATTTTGTATTTTTGTAGAAAATATTTTTTGTAATATTTTACTACTTTGATTCTTTTTCATTTGTAAAGAAATATGCATATTGCTGTACATCCTGTGTGTGTTAAGGAATGCAAGAATTTAAGGTGAACAAACCTTCAGCTGGTCAGTTGCGCAGTCTATAACCCCCAAACCTCATCTTCAAGTCCTATTTACGAAAATGCTCACTGCTCTTGCAAAATGAAACTTGCCTCAAAGCATTTTTGTCTGTGTTCAAAATCAAGCAATGCTCTCATATAATTAACAAAGTGATGAAAATGACAAACACTATCAAGCAGTCAGTAAACAATACAACAGAAAACACATTGTTAAACACAGTTCTCAGGGAATTAGTTCATTGTACAGTATCATGTATGAAATGCATTGTACTACAGTATACAATACAAATAGGGACAAATATTTAAAGGTGGAAACGTGCTCAATTTTCTTCCTCTTGTCTTTGGGCTGGGTCAGGCCAGAACACTTCATCGACATCACAAGCAATACTGTTCCTTATGAAGCAATAGAGTAAGAAGCCTCTTGTGTGCTGTATCCAGCCCTGACATGACTCCTCACCTATATCACACAGGGTAAATCCATAACTTGCAGAAGACCTACTCTGGTATAGGCTTGTCTATCATACACTTTCCATCTGCAAGAGGAGGAAAAACTCCTTAATTGGTTTCGGAAAAGGCAAGTATGAAGGGAGTTACAAGTTCATAAACTGCCCATTACACTCATCCTCTCACATTGTTTCTTCTGTCTATGCTTAGAAATTTTCCTCCTTCTGCGGAATGGATTATCTGTTTGCTCTCTGAACTGGCTTTCAGTGGATCCGGAGAGTACAGCACTTCATCTTTCCCACATTCTTTTATATTTCAGTCAATTCCAAAATTGATTAAATTATTTAATTTTTATTTGTTGCAAATTTATTAAAAAAAAAAAAAAAATGACAAATGCACATGTCCATATGTATTCACAACCTTTGCTCAATACTTTGTTGGTGAACCTTTGGCAGCAATTAAAGTCATTTTGAATATGATGCCACAAGCTTGGCACATCTGTCTTTGGGAATTTTTGCAGTACATCTCAAGCATTATCAGGTTGGATGGGAAGTGATGGTGTTAAGTTTAGCATAGGATTTAGGTCTGGGCTCTGGCTGGGCCACTCATGGACATTCATCGAGTTGTTGTGAAGCCACTCCATTGATGTTTTGGCGGTGTGCTTTGAGTCATTGTCTTGCTGGAGATGAACCGTCATCCCAGTCTGAGGTCAAGAGCACTCTGAAGCAGGTTTACATTCAGGATGTCTGTACATTGCTGCGTTCATTTTTCCCTCTATCCTGACTAGTCTTCCAGTACTTACTGCTGAAAAACATCCCCACAGCATGATGCTGCCACCACCATGCTTCACTGTAGGGTTGGTATTAGACTAGTTGTTATGTCCCTTTAGACGTTAATAATATACTAAGAATATTTGACATATACTGGTTTAGGGTGTGTATGACAAACTAAAAAAACAAATATCACAGCAATTATTTATTGCCCATACTTCCAGTGAAAATATATTGTACAGTGAAAGAAAAATATTTACAATAAATAAAGAATTTATCTGTTGGAGAGGAGGTAGTTAGAGGTGCTTAAATCAAAGAAAGAAATAAAACAAAACCACACTACCTGTTTTAAACAACTAAACTAAATTTTTAAAAAGAAAAGATGCAAATGTATTCAGTATCTTTGAATAACATGCTATAGTTTTCCTCACATGTTGTGTTTATTCCAACCAACCAGGCTAATCAATGTGTTGTTTTAACCCTTATAGCAGATAAAACTTCTGTATGTATCTGAAATGTATGATGTCTGGTACTAAATGAAAGCTAGTGACATTTTCAATACAGTGATGTAAATGAAGAGCTTGTAGTACAAACAGTATTCATCTTGTAACATTTGATATAAGAGTTACAAACTTACAAGGGATTTTACCACGTGAAATTAACATGCACTTCATGGTCCCTGCTTATTGGAAGTCAGAGCCACAGGGATGGACCAAACCAGGTAACTTAAAAATGCCCTGCAGCTGTAAACCTTTGCTTTTTGCATCAGCTTGTTTGCGCTAGCTGTGCTCTCTGCCCCCTCTCGCCCTGCACGGACACCGCGCCGCCACGCGATTGGGTCATCACAAACTTTCCATGCAAGTTTCGACACAGCCGAAACCGCACGAACTTCCGTAAACCGACTCTTAGCAAAGTCCCCAAGACAACAGCCACTCAAAGTGACTGAAACCGAAATACGTCACTGAAGCGAGTCACCACCCAATCAGGAGCTACGTGCTTCCCGAGGTGAGGGAAACTCAATCCTTCACAAGAGCGCAAGTACCACAAACTAACGTTGTCTCTAATTGATCTTGTGCCGATTGATCTTAAGCAGTTAAAGATAAGCTAAATCTCTGCTTTTGTGGTTTTTCAGGTGTGATTATAGAATCTAGTCAGAAGTACTAGAATTGATTTGGGACTGTTGTCAACTCATTTTGCATCCTCTGAACTGCCTCTGTGTGAATGTGTGTGTGCGTTTGTTTGTTGTTTGCTTAATACGCAGTTAGTTTCATGTATCGTAGTGTAGCTCAATAAATCTTTGTTCTCATTTTGTACGATCTGTGTTCTTGTTTATGTGCTAATCAGTCATTGTCTCGAGCTGTAGATTTTGTTACCTTGCTAAAAGTAACCCAATACTGTGTTGTGTTATTATCGTTGCCCACATAAATAATATAAACAAGATTGTTAAACACAATGTTTTTCTATTTGCTAGACAAATGGTAGATAAAGTGTGAATCTTTTAATCTGATTCAATCTGATTATATTGAGTCGAATCAATATTGAGTCGATTCAAATCCTCAAGATCCGATTCATTGAAAGGAGCTAATAAATCCCTTATCAGTCTATTTAATGTAGCTTGGACCCCTACATTGCATATCTGAAGGATATCACTGGACCTGTGCTGGACCCCCTGCAGATTGCCTATAGAGCAAACCAGTCTGTGGATAATGCAGTCAACATGGGACTGCATTATACCCTACAACATCTGGACAAACTACACAAGGATTCTGTTTGTGGACTTCAGTTCTGCCTACAACACCATCGTCCCATCACTGCTCGAGGACAAACTAATCCAGCTCTCTGTTCCTAGTGCTGTCTATCAGTGGATCACCAGCTTTCTGACAGATAGACAACAGCTAGTCAGAATGAGTAATGTTACGGTTTGTGGGAGTTTGGATTTTTTGTGCTTTTTCCCTCTTTGTTTCTCCGTATCCCCCCTAGCTCTCGCTCTCTCTCTCTCTATCCCTCCTTGTCTGTCATTCGCTCTTTGTCTCACCCTATCATCTTTTGTTCCGCTACTTTCACCTTCTCAGGTACCTGCTGGTTGGATCCCGAGCCTGTCACTCTTCATTAGGGCGTTTCCTCGTGGACCAATCAGGCTTCGTTCTGCGGACTTTAAATCTGACCGGCACGCCTTCTTGGACAGTTCTGTCTCTGTGTGTGTGTGGGTTTGTGATGCGCTTTGTTTTCGATTATGTATAGTGTCTTAGCTCTGTGTTTCTGAACTTTTCAACACAAGTGAACATCTGTAAAATGGTTTAAGAGTTTATCATTCCTTTTTGGGGGGAAAGGAATAGGTTAATAGGTCGCGTGACATACATTTTACCTGTAGAGTGAATTGTTCAGAAAACACTAGGTAAGTGGGTGAGCGCTGCTTCTTGTATTTTTGATTTATTATTTCAGGGAGTGTATTTTTTTAATGGCTTCGAATACACTGAAGATTTCGGTTTCTTTTTCTCATTTTTATTTTTATTAGTGAGTTTAGAGGCGATCTTGTGTTCTAGTTTAGGTGGTTTTTGGTTTTGTTTAGTTCTTTGATTTGGCGCCACTCTAGTTCCTTTTCCCCCTGTAATTTGATTTGATCTGTTTATTTTTTCCATTGTACATAGCGCACACATGCCTCTTGTTGGCTTTATCATTATTTTTCCTCATAGAGGAATAAATGAATTAATTTTTAAATTTGTGTCCTTGTTTTCTTCCATCCATTCCCTTCAGTAATAATATAATATTCTTATTGTTACGTTTAATCTCCCTAGACAACTTATTAAATCGTAACATTTAATGGGGGCTCGTCCGGGATTAATATCCTTAATATCAGACATATTAATTATTACTGAAGTGGATGGTGGAATATACTTGGATTTAGTCATTCGTTTGTAGTGTCTTTTTATTGGGTCGTGACAGGTTTTTCTGAGCTCTAGTTGTTGTTAGATTAGCCTAACACTAAATATGGCTGACTTTGATTTGGAATCATTTATTAATGTGCCTTCGGTTGAGCAACTCGATAAATGCCGTAAAGATGATTTAATTCGCATTGCTGCTCTCTATCAAATTGTGGTAACTAGACAACAATTAAAGAAAGACAATAAAAGTGCTGTGATTTATCAGTTGGTGGAATCGGGTGTTATAGTGGTACCTGCTGGAGTTGAGGAAGTTTCTGTCAATGCCAAAATTCACACACCATTGTCTGGTGAGGAGGAGCTGAGCGGGGGTGCTGAGGTAGAGGTATCCGAAGCCAAAGTTTCCCTGCTGCCCTTCGATTCGTTTTCTCCGGCCTCTGTGGGGTCTGGAGTTGATGCTCGGCTGAAAGTCCGTATGGCGCGTGTCAAGATGGAAGCGCACGAAAAGGCGGAGGACCGCCGGGCTGAGATGCAATTGCGACTCGAAGTACGCAGGTTAGAGATTGAAGCGGAAACGCAGATCACGCTGCGTGAACTGGAGCTGAATGCTGCCAGGAATGCACCTGTCCCAGCTGTGAGAGCTGAACAAGCCGGCAACACTTCGGTGGCGTCTGCATCTACGGGGACCAGTTTTGCTGTAATTAAACACATTTCTCTAGTTCCTTTCTCTTCGAGAGTAGATTCGTATTTTGGCGTGTTTGAATGGATAGCTTTAGCGTTTAACTGGTCTAAAGATGTATGGCCTCTATTATTACAGTGTAACCTGACTGGCAAGGCCCAGGAAGTTTGTGCCAGTTTGCCGTTAGAGGATAGTTTAAATTATGATATGATGAAAGCGATTCAACGCGCTTACGAATTAGTACCCGAGGCATACAGACAATGATTTAGAAATCAAAAGAAAAATTCAAACCAGACATTCATTGAGTTTGCTCGAGAAAAGACCATATTATTTGACAAGTGGTGCAACGCAAGTAAAGTGGAAGATTTTAAATCATTGCATGAGTTAATCCTCTTGGAGGAGTTTAAAAATTGCGCCTCTGAGCGTATAGTCGTATATCTGAATGAACAGAAAGTGATGTCATTGTCACAGGCATCTGTTTGTTCAGATGAATTTACGCTGACACATAAAAATGTCTTTACTACTCAATCTGACAAAACCTCTCCAGTGTTTGTGAGCTCAACCAGTCAGTTACGACCTAAAAATACTTTGATAAAGTCAAAGGAGGACAGGGAATGTTTCTATTGTTACAAAGGAGGTAATTTGATCACCGATTGCCCAGTATTAAAGCGAAAAAATCAGAGCGCTGTCCCTGCGCCTAAAGGCGTTGGATTTGCAAAAAGAGTTACTGCTGTTGAACTTGAAGCTAAGCCAGATCCTAGCTATGAACCTTTTCTTATGGAAGGGTTCATCTATGTAAATGGAGATCCTACAGAGCAAGTTAAGATTAAAATTCTTCGCGGCACCGGCACCACTCAATCCTTTGTGGTCGTGGGAATTTTGCCTTTATCTGAGCAGACTTTTAGGGGCAGTAATGCATTAGTTCAGGGTATTGAGATGGGCATGATTAAAGTTCTCTTGCATAACATTCACTTGCAATCTGACCTGTGTTCGGGGTTTGTGCAGGTTGGTGTGCAGGAGTGTTTACCTGTAAGGGGAGTAGAGTTATTGTTGGTAACGATTTGGCTGCTGGGAAGGTATTTCCTGTGTTGCAAATTTAGACAACTCTACATTAATTGAACGATTTGATGAAGTGGCAGAAACTCACGCTGAGATATTCCCCGTCTGTGCGGTCATGCGCGCGCAAGCACGAAAACGGGATGATTTTGAGTTAGCCTCGTCTTTTATGGCACCCGTGTTTGCTCATGATATCTCTCCGCCTGATTTGAGTCAAGGGAAGACCGTTACTTCTAACGAGTCAGGCAGTTTAAAGTTGCCTGTGACCCGCCAGAAGATTATTTTTGCACAGCAAGATTTGTCCCTGCAAAAGTGTCTGTCTGCAGCCGTTCCTTTAGAGGAGGCTAGTAAAAGAAAAAGTGCCTACGTTATTGAGAATGGTTTACTGATGCGTAGATGGTGCTCCTGATTTGCTGATGATGCTGAGTGGAACGTTGTGTACCAAATTGTTGTTCCGTCAGGTTACCGACAACAAGTTTTGTCATTAGCACATGATCATGACTTATTAGGACATTTAGGAATTAGAAAAACCTATAATCGGATCTTGAGACATTTCTTCTGGCCCCATCTGAAAGCGGATGTAGATAAATGTTGCTGTAGCTGTCATATTTGCCACGCCACCGGGAAACCGAACCAAACAATTTCCCCGGCGCCACTCGTTCCCATTCCTGTCATCGGAGAACCGTTTGAGCACGTTATTGTTGACTGTGTTGGGCCTTTAGTTAAAACAAAATCTGGCAACCAGTTTCTCTTAACAATGATGTGTAGCGCTACACGTTTTCCTGAGGCCATTCCCTTAAGTAAAATCACAGCGCCGGTTATTGGTAAAGCCCTCATAAAGTTCTTTACCATATTCGGTCTACCAAAGGTTGTGCAAACCGATCAAGGCACAAATTTTCTCTCGAAAATATTTACTCAAGTTCTGTCTACTTTGAATATTTCACACAGAGTCTCTAGTGCATATCATCCCGAGAGCCAGGGCCCTCTCGATCGTTTTCATCAGACGCTTAAAGCGATGTTTAAGAAATATTGTATGGACACCGGTAGAGTTCTGTTTGCAGCCAGAGAGGCTGTGCAAGATAGTCTTGGATACAGCCCAGCTGACCTTGTGTTTTCACATTCTATCCGCGGCCCCTTAAAAATATTAAAAGAGACTATTATGAATTCTGACTCCTCTAAAGGTAACGTGCTCGACTATGTCGCTAAATTTAGAGAATGAATACACAAAGCGTGTTCAATCGCAAAAGAGTCATTGTCTGCTTCCCAGTCTAGTATGAAGCGCAACTTCGACCGTAAAGCTGTTAAGCGCTGTTTTCAGATAGGTGACCGAGAGTTAGTTCTATTGCCCATTGCTGGCTCTGCTCTATCCGCTCACTTTTCTGGACCTTATAAGATTTTTAAAAAATTGAGTGACACAGATTATGTAGTTAGTACCCCCGAGCGTAAGCGTAAATTCCGCGTGTGTCATGTAAATATGCTGAAGGCATATTATGATAGGGAGAGTCCCTTAGAAACTGCAACTGTTACTGCTGAGTCTACTGTCACTGCATCTAAGCCTAATTCTGTTTCCCTCGCATGTGACCAAGTTGAGGATGTTTATGCTGAAGATGGGATAGTGCTCCACCATAAACATAAACAGTCTGCTAGACTAAAAAATTCTGAAATCTTGCGCAATCTAGACACCCATTTATCTCACTTATCTGAGCAGCAGATGAGTGACATTAAGGGGTTAATCTCAGATTTTCCCTCCCTCTTTGGTGATGTACCTTTGCGCACGACCGTTTTGAAACATGACATTGATGTTGGTAATGCCATTCCAATTAAACAACATGCGTATCGCATTAACGCATTCAAAAGAGAAGTAACGCAAAATGAAGTGAAGTACTTGTTGGAGAATGAACTTGCTAAACCCAGTAGCAGTCCATGGAGCTCCCTGTGTTTGCTGGTTCCAAAGAGCGATGGAACCGTTAGATTCTGCACAAATTATCGTAAAGTTATTGCAGTTATTGTTTCAGATTGTTTTCCTTTATCGCGAATGGAGGACTGCGTTGATTACCTTGGCTCAGCCCGTTATGTTAGCAAATTAGATTTGCTACGAGGCTATTGGCAGGTGACACTTACGTCTCGTGCCTCTGACATTTCAGCTTTCGTAACCCCTGACAACTTACTACAATACTCTGTTATGGCGTTCGGAATGTGTAACGCACCAACCACGTTCCAACGCTTCATTAATATTGTGTTGTCAGGAGTGCCAAATTGTAATGCTTACTTGGATAATTGAGTTGTGTATTCTAGTGACTGGGTTGAGCACGTTAATTCCCTCCGCACTATTTTTGAGCGTCTTGCAATGGCTTCATTGACTTTAAACTTGGCCAAGTGTGAATTCGGACAAGCCACTATTACCTACTTAGGTAAACAAGTTGGCCAAGGTCAAGTGCGCCCTCTTAAAGTGAAAGTGACAGCCATTTCCGAATTCTCAGCTCCAACTACCAGACGTGAGCTTCGCAGGTTTTTAGGTATGGCTGGTTACTATCGCGGCTTCTGTAAGAACTTCTCTTCTATTGCACATCCACTAACCTCACTCTTAAGTCCATCCCGTTCGTTTTGTTGGTCTGAGGATTGCCAACATGCATATTATTCAATCAATGCTCTTTTAAGTAACACTCCTGTGTTGGCTGCACCTGACTTTTCCTCTCAGTTTGAGATAAATGCAAGTGCTGTGGGCACGGGAGCTGTTTGGTGTTGATCATCCTATTTGTTATTTTTCTCGCAAATTCAACAAACATCAACGAAATTATTCTACGATCGAAAAAGAAGCATTAGTCTTGTTGATGGCTTTTCAGTTCTTTTATGTATATGTGGGATCCAGTAATTTGCCAGTTACTGTGTTTACGGATCATAATCATAATCGCTCTTGCTCTCTCTCTCTATCCCTCCTTGTCTGTCATTCGCTCTTTGTCTCGCCTTATCATCTTTTGTTCCGCTATTTTCGCCTTTTCAAGTACCTGCTGGTTGGATCCCGAGCCTGTCACTCTTCATTAGGACGTTTCCTCGTGGACCAATCGTCCCTCGTGGCACGCCATCGTGGACAGTTCTGTCTCTGTGTGTGGGTTTGTGATGTGTTTTGTTTTAGATTATGTATAATGTCTTGGCTCCGTGTTTCTGAACTTCAACACAATTGAACATCTGTAAAATTAAATTTGTGTCCTTGTTTTCTTCCATCCATTCCCTTCAGTAATAATATAATATTCTAAATGTTACATTTAATCCCCCCAGACAACTTCTTAAATCGTAACAGGTAAAATTACGTCCAACAGCCGCACCATCAGTACGGGTGCCCCCCAAGGATGTGTTCCCTCCCCACTGCTCTTCTCCCTGTACACCAACGACTGCACCACTAAAGATTCCTCTGTCAACCTCCTGAAGTTTGCGGATGAAACTACTGTTATCAGCTTCATCCGGAACGGTGACAAGTCTGCATACAGACAGGAGGTGGAGCGGCTGGCTTTATGGTGCAGATACAACAACCTGGAGCTGAACACGCTCAAAACGGTAATATCTTACGCATCTGTACACAGCACCTTATAACAATATACAATGCAATACTTACGCATTTGTACACAGCACCTTATAACCTGTATATTTATAACAAATCTGTACACACATTTCAACTTCCAGATAGTTGGACTGACTGCATCACTGTTTAATGTCTATTGTCTTCTTTTTATATTTATTCTGTTGTCACTTTATGTACACTGGAAGCTTCTGTAGCCAAAGCAAAATCCTTGTGTGTGTGAAGCACACTTGGCAGTAAAACCGATTCTGATTCTGAGTTCTCCCATAGGCAAGTGAATCGTAAGTTCTAAAACATTCGCAAAAATGAGTGCACTTCCACATTGAAGAATAAGGTGATGGTGAGGTGAGGAATCATGTCGGGACTGGATACAGCATCTAAGAGTTTTCTTCTCCCATTACTTCAGGAGGGACAGTATTGCTTGTGATGTGGATGAAGTACCCCGCCTGACATAGCAAATTTATCACATTTCCTCCTTCGACTTTTCTCCCTTTTAATATTTATTACTGTAATACAGTGCATTGCAGGAGCTATACTGTACAATGAACAAATTGTATTGCCCTGAACATTGAGAATAAACATTTACTTCTCCCTGAGAACTACGTTTTGAACAATGTGTTTTCTGTTTTGAGTTGTATTGTTTACTGACTGCTTGATGGTGTATATAATTTGATCACTTTGTTTATTATTTGAGAGCAGTGCTTGATTTTGAACACAGGTAAAACAGTTTTTAGGCAAAATAAATAAATAAATAAATTTGCTAGAGGAGTCAGAGGTTTTCTAAATAGGGCTTGAAGATGAGGTTTACTGTTTAATGGTTTAAGAAAATGGAGCAAGGCTTCAGAAATTGTGCCTTAGCAATTGAGAAAAACGAATAACAAAACCTCTGAATAAAACAAAACCAGTTAAATTTTCCAGACATGTAACAAATAAAAAAAATGTATGAATCAATTAAAATCAACAAATTCTGTTAAACTTTTCACCTAAATTAATAGATTATCTTGAGCGTGAGAGCGCAATTCCAAAACTGTTGATTGGTGTGGAAATATTTGAGCGATTGACAACATGCAAATTAAAGAACACACTGCATGTTATATATTGAGTTAGTTGATTTGCCTCAGACTCTGGCTAATTCTACCACATTGTGCAATAACTGTATGTGTTATTGATGTGCCCTACAGTGGCGTTCACTAGTATGGACCACACCACACTTTGAGTCATTATTATAGGGATGTAGGGATGGTAAGGGAACAATGGGATGGGGGGAATTAATGTAAGAGAAAATGAATGAGTAAGCAGGTTAATTGGGGATATCTTACAACGATGGTTCATACGGTCATGGAAAACCTGGAAAAGTCATGGAATTTTGACATGGCATTTTCCAGGCCTGGAAAAGTTTTGGAAAAACAGAAAAAGTAATGTTTGTAAAAACTTTTGGAAAATTAATGGAAATTAGTTTATCAAATATCTGTTTTCTTGCATTAGGGCTGTGTGATATTGGACAAATCTGGCATTACAATATTTTGTATTTCTGTGATATATATTGCGATGTGAATACAATTTCACTAGATGATTTAACAGGTTTTTGACATGATTTTGCACAGTGAATCTCGAATAATATATAACAAATAAATTACAAGCATCAATAAATAAAATAGGCGCCACGGTGGCGAAGTGAGTAGCAGGTCCGCCTCACAGCAAGAAGGTTGCTGGTTCGAATCCCGGCTGGGTCAGTTGACATTTCTGTGTAAAGTTTGCATGTTCTCCCCGTGGTTGCGTGGGTTTCCTCCGGGTGCTCCAGTTTCCCCCACAAGTCCAAAGACATGTGGTATAGGTAAATTGGCTACGCTAAATTGTCTGTAGTGTATGAGTGTGAATGTTTCCCAGAGATGGGTTGTGGCTGGAAGGGCATCTGATGCGTAAAAGATATGCTGGATAAGTTGGTGGTTGATTCCGCTGTGGCGACCCCGGATTAATAAAGGGACTAAGCCGTCAAGAAAATGAATGAATGAATGAATGATAAATAAAATATAGGAAACTTAAAAGTGATTTAGTTTTCAGGTATTCACTATTCAGGTACAGATATTGAATAATCGACACTGCACAGTCTTTAATTTGTATTATTTAATGTTTATTAAAGTTACAAAAAATTCTTGTGGCCAGATGTTTAAAGTTTGAAATATTGAAATTTTTACACAGTCACAGGCCTTAAAGAGACAGTTTAAGACTCAAGGATTAAAATGTACTCACTATTTACTCACACTTCACTTTTTTCAATGCTGTGGCAGTTATTAAATTCTATATTTTTTGTGTTCATTTAAAAAAAGAGAAAATTCATAAATGTTTGAAACAAGTACGGGTGTGTAAGAACTCACTGCAGAAGATGTGCAGAACTTTTAAAACCAGTTCGAATCAGGACTGGAAATTGGATGCCACATTGCCTCTCATTTAGAACTAGCCCCTAAGGCTCATGCCATAACTGAACAAGAGGACCCTGTTCTGTGCAGTGCTTTGCGCAGATGTTCGGAAGACCCTTCGGCTAACTTCGTTAATTATTAAGTCTAAAACAAAGGCGTTTCACAGGAATTTTCAGCGGGCTGTGTCACGAGACTGTTTTAATGACTCACTGGTCATGTGCTCGCCTCGTTGGGCATTCTCTTTGCCACCAAGAGAGAGACCAGAGATCTCTGGATTTTTAATCCATACATGAAATTGTCGACAACCTCTTGAAATATCGAAACGAAGGCAGATGCATCTTTTGAAATAATATGCTATAGGTTTTCCTCATATGTTGTGTGTGTTCCAACCAACCAGGTTAATCATTGTGCTGTTTTAACCCTTATAACAGATAAAAGTTCTGTGTGTGTCTGAAATGTTTAGTGTTTGATATGAAACTGAAGCTAGTGACATTTGCAATACAGAGATGTAAATGAAAAAAACTAGTATTTATTTTGTAACCTTTGATATAAGAGTTACAAACTTACAAGGGATTTTACCCACATGCATTCTCTGTTAATCATTAACCTTTTACTACATGATGTGGGGCGTGTACCTGCTCCTCATGGTCACTGCTCATTGGAAGATGGAGCCACAGGGATGGACGAGACCAGGTCGCTTAAAACCGCCCTGCAATCGTAAAATCTTTTCTTTTTGTATCAGCTACGCTAGCTGTGCACTCTGCCCCCTCTCGTCTGCACGGACACCGCGCCGCCACGCGATTGGGTCACTAAGAACTTTCTGTGCAAGTTTCGACCCAGCCAAGACTGCACGAACTTCTGCAAACCGACACTCGTCAGAGACTGTCAACTTGGTAACCCAGAACAACAGCCAATCACGAGGGAGTGAACTGAAAGACGTCACCGAAGCGAGTCACCACCCAGTCAGGACCAACGTGCTTTCTGAGGCCAAGCCAGCCGGCGAGGGAAATTCAAGATTCAAGACTTCAGCAAAATCGCAAGTAACACGAATTAACGTTGTCTCAAACTGATCTGGTGCTGATTGGTCTTAAGCAGTTAAAGATAAGCCAAATCTCTGCTTTTGTGGTTTCTCAGGTGTGATTCTAAGATCTAGTCAGAAGTACTAAAATTGATTTGGGACTGTTGTCAACTCATTTTGCATCCTCTGAACTGCCTCTGTGTGTATGTGTGAGTGCGTGTGTGCGTTTGTTTGTTGTTTACTTATTACGTAGTTAGTTTCATGTATCGTAGTGTAGCTCAATAAATCTTTGTTCTCATTTTGTACGAACTGTGTTCTCGTTTATGTGCTTATCAGTCATTGTCTCGAGCTGTAGATTTTGTTACCTTGCTAAAAGTAACCCAATACTGTGTTATGTTATTATCGTTGGCCACGTAAATAATATAAAAAGATTGGTAAACACAATGTTTTTCTATTTGCTGGGCGAAAGGTAGATAAAGTGTGAGTCTTTCAATCTGATGCAATCTGACTCTATTGAGTCGAATCAATGATTCGAATCCTCAAGATCCGATTCATTGAAATGAGCTAATAAATCCCTTATCGGTCTATTTAATGTAGCTTGGACCCCTACAGGTGTAATGAAAATTCTAAGTAATTTTTGGGTGAACTATCTCCTTAAAAATGCATGCAGATGATAAACCTTTACTAAATTATGATTAAACTCCATATTAAACTATAATCCCAACATTGCATATCCTGCGATGTGACTATTGCAGATGCATACATTGCAATAGCGATGCTGAAATGATATATTGTGCAGCCCTAACTTGAATATAGGTTAGTTGTCTTTACATCTTTTCTCTTCTTAGCCAAAAAATTGCTTTCACATTGTTAGTGTTGTGTAAGCATTATCAAAATCAATGTATATTTTTAACAAAATAGATGTTCTGTGACATGCTGTAAATGTCACATTCTCGGCTCATTCCTGCTGCTCCGTTTACCATTAGGTGTGTTCGACTTAATGCAGCACTGCACAGATCATTAATCATTGTTCCCCATCTCCTGCCTCCTCTCATCACACCAGAGCACATTCACCTGAATCCTGATGAGACACACCTGCACCCATAGTCAGGACTCCCTTTATAAACCCAGCAATTCCAGGCAGTTTTTGGCTGGAATAGATCTCAAATAGTCAGGACTTCTTCCGTAGATGGTTCCCCTTTCCAATTAATGTATCTTCTGTGGACATTTCTCTCAAACCTGTGGATGAACATGCTATCTGTAGCAAAGTTCGTTGTTGTTGTGGGAAGAAGAAGACAGGGTCGGCGATAAAGGTACGTATATCTTTTTATTTTCTTCTAATTTGGTCACCACACGTGTAGCTGTGTGTGTGTGTTCTCTCCTCTCCCGGCTGCTCCTTCTCTCCTCCTTTTAAGAAGGTGTCTCTCCGGCCCAATCACTAGAATAAACAGGTGTTATTTATTATTTCTGATTGGCCTGCTGATTAGCCGCCGGGTTCTGAACATGCTCTCCCCCCTCATTGGGAGTTCGATCATGCTTACCTCTCCACATACCCCCACCACCCGCCTCAGGCCGGGGAGCGTGCGATTATATCGTTCCACCAGTCCGTCTGTTTGTGGGTGATAGACGCTAGTGCGAATCGATTTAACGCCCAATAATCCATAAAGTTCGCGCAGTGTGCGTGACATGAACGCGGTGCCTTTGTCAGTGAGAATCTCCTTGGGAATTCCCACTCGGGAGATGACGCGAAACAAAGCTTCCGCATAGCTTTTTGCGGAGATGTTACGGAGAGCTATTGCTTCCGGGTATCGGGTTGCATAATCCACAAGGACTAAAGCAAACCGGTGCCCGCGTGCAGATCGCTCTAATGGCCCGATGAGATCCATACCAATTCTCTCGAAGGGGATCTCCATAATTGGTAATGGGCGCAACGTCGCTTTTGGGGTGGCCGGTGGATTTACCAGCTGACATTCACGGCACGCAGCGCACCATCTGCTGACGTCATCGTGAATGCCCGGCCAAAAGAATCGGGTCATGAGGCGATTTAATGTGGCTGCCTGACCTAAATGTCCGGCCATCGGATTAGAGTGAGCCGCCTGAAAAAGCATTTCCCGACGGCTCTTTGGTACTAACAATTGGGTTGTATCTTCCTTTGTCTGAGCGTCTTGGGTCACTCGATACACCCTGTCATTAATAATCGCAAAATATGGATAGGCGAGGGGCCGTTCAGGCTGGAGGTTTTGCCCATCAATAACCTGCACTCTTTCGAGTGCATGTTTTAACATGTCGTCACGCGACTGCTCCAGAGGAAAGTCTTTACACCGGGAAATTCCCGGCCCTCCCTCTGAGTCAGCGCGTGACGGCATCGCCTGGGATTCCCCCAGCTGAGCGACCCGCCCCCTATCCAGCGATCTTATCTTCCAAGAAACACCCGCATATAAGACCCCTAATAGTTTATTAAACCCAGGCCAATTGGTTCCCAGAATTAGCGGGTGTTTGAGGTGCGGGTTAACCGCTACCTCTATGCTATGCTTTTTACCCCTGAATTGAACATCTATAGCCGTTAGCGGGTAATGAATTACATCCCCGTGTACACACCTTACCCTTACCGTGCGGCTCGTATCCAATGCCGGGTCTTGAAGCAGGCTTTGGTGGATGGAGGTCTGGTTACACCCCGAATCCACCAGAGCTTGATATGTACCCCCTTTTATACTCACTGGTATCCGGTATAGCCCGTCGAGAAAGAGAGAGGGGGAGAGGAGAGAGAGGTTATTTCGCCGACCCTGGACTTCGCCACCAGGTGATCCTCCGCCAGCTGGATGGCCGTCTCCAGATCTTCTGGCCTGTGGCACTGGACCCACTCCGATGTTCGGGAGGGGAGGCGGGTGATGAACTGCTCCAGCACCACTGCATCCACCAGCTGGGCTGTGGTTTGGCCATCCTGCACTAGCCATCTGCGGCAGGCGTCACGGAGCTGCTGTGCGAACGCGAAGGGCCGGCCGCTTTCCGTCAGCTCCATAGAGCGGAAACGCTGTTGCTGTTCCTCTGGGTTGCGGCCGGCCCGCTGGAGAATGGCTCGCTTCAGGTGAGCATACTCCAGGAGATTCTGGACCGGTAGCTGCTGTGCGGCGGTCTGGGCTTCGCCCGACAGCAGTGGGATGATTCGCACCAGCCACTCGGCACGCGGCCAGCCACACGCCTCTGCCATCTTCTCGAACAGGTCGAAAAACGCTTCCGGGTCGTACTCCGGCGGCATCTTCTGTAGTACGATGGGAGGGTGGGCGGCAGGTGTCGGAGCGGGCCGGATCTCCTGGGCTAGCAGACTCCGGATTAGCTCGCGGTCCTCCCGCTGGGCCTCCTCGAGGACTTGGAAACGTTGGAACAGATCTACCTTCAGCTCCACCAGTTCTCTGTGGAGAACCACTAGCGCCTGGATGACTTCCGCACATAGGCTAGTATACGGAGTAGACATTCTGGCAGCGAAGTTTCTTCTTCTTCCCCGGATTTCGGCACCACTGTAGCAAAGTTCGTTGTTGTTGTGGGAAGAAAAAGACAGGGTCGGCGATAAAGGTACTTATATCTTTTTATTTTCTTCTAATTTGGTCACCACACGTGTAGCTGTGTGTGTGTGTGTGTGTGTGTTCTCTCCTCTCCCGGCTGCTCCTTCTCTCCTCCTTTAAGAAGGTGTCTCTCCGGCCCAATCACTAGAATAAACAGGTGTTATTTATTATTTCTGATTGGCCTGTTGATTAGCCGCCGGGTTCTGAACATGCTCTCCCCCCTCATTGGGTGTTCGATCATGCTTACCTATCCACACTATCAATAAAGGAGGGGGCTTTATGCTATATGTCTGACTGAAGCTCCTTTGTTTACATTGTAAACAACATGCCACCTGTTCAGCTGCAAAGACCATCACTTATCTGCTTCTCCTGTTTATTAAACCTGCTTGTTTGAATAAATTGACGAAAAGAGATAATCTTCCTTGTGTGACCATGATAGTAATAAATTTAAACATCGTTGTTTTCTTTTTTTGTTTGTTTCTTTTATTATATACCATGCATATGTAGTTATTACATGAAACATTAAGTCATGAAAATGTACTTGAAAAATTTGTAAAAGTTATGGAATTTTACCAGTAAAAATGTGTATGAACCCTGAATGTTGCAATTTGCAGATCTGCAACATTTCTTATTTATTTTTATGTCAGACATTTAATAATCATCTTTTGGTTTATGTAAACCCACTTTTGAAATGTAACATTGTGCTTAATTAAATTTCAACATAATTATGTTTTAGAACAAAACAAATACTACACTATAAAGCCTCTTTATGTTTCACTGTACAGTACCTCAATGAAACTTCTCTTTGGTTTCTAGTAACATACCAAATATCCATGTCTGTTTTTTATTCAATTTTATGACTTATCCTCTTTTTCGTGCCAAATACTGTCCCATGGCCTCCTGGGATAGATAAGTGTTCATCTGATAAACACTCCAGAATCTGGGTAGAAGCAGTAGGGCATGTGAGGATTACTCTTGTGTGATTACTGAAGTTTCAAACGTTCTTTCTTCACATACTGTTTTCTATTATGTTGTAGGTAAGTAGACACAGATCTACACAAATTAAATATATGTACGGCCGAATCTTGCAAGGATTAAGGTAAATCTTGCCTACTCTTTTTTTTTTTTTAAATGTTGGGAATTCAAAGATACTCAGTTGCTTGCCTACTGCTTTTTGCCTACCTAATAGTAGGGAACTATGCAGTTTCGAACACAGCCTAAGGCCCAATCTTGTTCTATTTTTGTACACCTTACCTTCCCTATGGCCCTTGAAGCAGAGTGTGAAGGGGAAGGGCTTTATCCCTAAGAAATGGTACAACACTACAACACCTGCACACGTCATCATATGTCATCGCAATATCTTGCTTCACATAAGATCAGACGATCGCGACTGCTGTAATGATTCCAGTTGTGTTATCTTTTGGTATTTATCTTCAAGAAATCACTGTAGGCATATATTATGTTATCATAGCAATCTAATGTGACAATAAGATCATAACTGCACTGTGCATTTACACTCTGGTCATATTTATCTATGTAAACACATGAAAACAACATTAACATCACACCAGACACTGTAAAAAGGTCATTCCTAGCCACTAGACTTTTCGAGTGTCATCAAGTGACAGAATGTTGTGGGACTTCTGTACAGGAGTTATAATGGATTATAGATAACAAAATTTAGCAGTTTTTATTTTAGCATTTGTTTTTTTTAAACCATGATGGTAAAACACAAACGGGGTTTTGAATGTATTAAAACATATGTTTGTTGTAAATATTCATAATAATGACAAAAAATACTTATTTGTGCATCTCCTTACTTGTTGTAGCTGGTGCACTCTGGGAAATTTTCTTATGCCTTGGTTTCGAGTGTGGTCTTCAAAAAAAATAGTTTTAAGGGGTATCTACCACTTCACCCTCGCCTAAGCCTTCAAGCTAAAGAGAATTGGGACACCCCTACCACTTCACGAAAACATGAAAAACGGGTAGGGGAATGGGTAAGTTTGTAACGGGATGACACTGACAACAGGGGTGTGGATCCAAATGCAGGTTTATTAGAATGGTCAGGCAAGCTATGGTCAACACTGGAGCAAACAGATGTACAAGTACGGATGGCTGACGAGAAACTGACGTTTCGACACAGTGTCGAGATCCCGAAGCGCAAGTGTTTCGAATCACTGCACCGAAGCAGGATCCGAAACAACTAGGTCACGTGACTAAAGTGTTTTGAATCACCAGGTCACGTAACTATAGTGTTTTGAAACACCTGGTCATGTGACTTAAGTGATTCAAAGCATCTACCAGTTCAGAAGCACTTCGAGACCTGGCGAATCCCCATTTAACAGACAAGGTCAGTGAAACCTGTCTCATATAGCCTAGTGGACTGTGCGTGTGCATGTTGTTACTGTGCTTCAAATGAATTTTGGGCTCGAATCCCGACTTGTACATATACTCCGAAATCATGGTTTTATGTATTTTAATCATGTTACTGTTTTATGGTGAAGTTTGGATAGGATACAGCTGCGGATATGCCATCGATATAGCATCATTTTTGTAACACTGTATAATAATAATTAATATTTTTACAGTACTGTGATGATTGGGTTTATAAACATTAATAACATACAATAAATAGTCTATTTTATGAAATATATAAATAATTATTGTTAACTTCTGGCCACAGCCGTAGGTGATCTAGCAACAACCCTGTTTTATGACCAAAATAAGACATATTTATTCACAAAGTGTTTATTCGGATGTCAGACCAATGTTGAAACACAACAATACAAGAACAGAGCATTTCCAACTAATATTAAATGATTTTAAAATGATTGTAAGAGCCTAGATTCGAACCCACTATACCTGGGTGGTAATCAAGAACCCTAGCCGCTCCACTAAACCACTTGAAGATCTGATGATACTATGTGGGGTTTAACACCTTAATTTGCTCAACTGGTTCTTTGCTGAAGTTGTTCCAGTGCAATACATGGAAAATTGGAGCAGATGTTTGTGTGTGTTGCATGACTGGATCTGTAGTCCATTTACCAGCAGATTTGTAGTTCATGAGATGTGTGTTTACCAACAATCTGCACAGGCTGGATTGCTGGTGATTATGAAAAAGGGGTAGAATTGGGATTGGGCCTAAGTGTTTGGTTCAAAACTGCTTTAAATCCATTTGGATTTATTTAAGTTTTTTTTTTTTAATCAAGAAAGTGGCAAGATGAAAACCACTATTTTTTTTGTTTTAAACTTTCTCGCGTATATTTAGGTTATAATAACACCGTAAAACACTAACATGGTTATGAATGTATTAAAACATATGCTAGTTTGTTGTAAATATTCATAATGACAAAAAATACAAATTTGTTCATCTCCTTACCTCCGTGTGCAACCATGCTGCTAATGTAGCTGGTGTATTCTGGGAAATTTTCTTATCCCTTGGTTTTGAGTGTGGTTATGGAAAATCTCTGTTTGAAGGGGTATCTAGCCCTTCCTCTTCGCCTGCGCCTTCAAGCTAAAGAGAATTGGGACACCTTTACCAATTCACACGCAAAACAAGGGATAGGGGTAAGGGGAAGGGCTGAATTGGGATTGGGCCTGGTTGGTTCAAAGTGTTTGGTTCAAAACTGCTGTAAATCAATTTGGATTTATTGGAGTTTTTTGTTTTTTTAATCAAGAAAGTGGCAAGATGAAAACCACTTTTCTTCTGTTTTAAACTTTCTCATAGCATCTTTAGGTTATAATTACATTGAAAAGTTAAATCCAGATTTTGTTTTTCAAAGATTTATTATAAAAGTGAATTTATTTATTAAATGAAACTTCTCTTTCTACAAAATGTTAGGTGTGACACTGTGGCTCAAAGGTTATCATTGTTGCCTAAAAGCAAGACGTTCACTAGGCTAAGTCCCAGGTGGCCTTTCTATGTGGAGTTTACACATTCTCAATGTGATCAGCTGGGATTTCTCCTGGTGCTCTGGTTTCCCCCACAGTCGAAAGATATGCAGCATATGTGAATAGGATGATTAAAATTGATTGGTGATTAAAAGTGTGAGACGATTCATGAGTTTGTGTATTCTCAGTGGCAGGTTGTGGCGAGATTTCAGAGCATCTGGTGCATAAAACATATGCTAGAGAAATTGGCAATTCATTCCACTGTGGTGACCCCTGACAAATCATGGACTAAGCAAAGGAAAGTGAGTTAGCGAGTGAATATTAAAGCTTTTTTATATATATTGAAACTGTTGAAAGTAAACATAAAATCAAGTCACATATAACAGCCTTTGGTCAATACTAATCTTATAAACACAGGCACATAAACACATTTAATCACATGACTACCGTGTATTCACAAAAACAATGATGGTATTCATATATATTTTTTTAATTTATATTTTATTTAATTGTTTTTAACTAGATTTTTTTTTCTAGTAGTGATACTATTACTTGAGTATGATTTTTTAAGTAGTCTTTCAACCACTGATGCATTATCTCTGTCAACTAAACTGTAAATAAATAAATAAATATATATATTAGTGATTTTGCATAATTCTAAAGCTTGACATAGGGTGCGCCAGTGGTGGGGTGCCAAGGTGGTGTAGTGAGTAGCACGTTTGCCTCACAGCAAGGAGGTCGCTGGTTCGAGCCCCGGCTGGGTCAGTTGGCATTTCTGTGTGGAGTTTGCATGTTCTCCCTGTGGTTGCGTGGGTTTCCTCTGGGTGCTCCGGTTTCCCCCACAAGTCCAAAGACATGTGGTATAGGTGAATTGGGTAACCTAAATTGTCCGTAGTGTATGAGTGTGAATGTGTGTGTATGGATGTTTCCCAGAGATGGGTTGTGGCTGGAAGGGCATCCGCTGCGTAAAAAATATGCTGGATAAGTTGGCGGTTGATTCTGCTGTGGTGACCTCGGATTAATAAAGGGACTAAGCTGACAAGAAAATGAATGAATAAACAAAGCTTAACATCTAGAAGCAATAGACCTATACATACATTTGTTTTTTTTATTCTACAGGAGAAATAAAGTCATTTAAATTTCAAATATTATAAATTGTAACAGGTATTTATTTTGGGACTGTATATCATATGACAGCAATGTTGAGCTTCATCTTTACTGCAAATGAAGAGACTGATGGAGGAGGACAGACTTTGGCCTGGAATGGAGTAACGCTGTCCGGGTTTTAGGTTACTCACTACCCGTCAGTGCTTTTCTTCAGAGAGGTCATTTGAATGTAATATTAACATCTAAAGATACAAGAGTCATTCATCTTCTGGGCATTACAATGTAGCGTGAGGACAAGAATAAATCAAGAAAAATCTATGGAGGAATATCTTGTGAAAGAGCACATGCGTGGGCTGAAATTACTATTGACTAACAATTCAGCTCAGTGACATCTATTGTCTGCGAACAAAAGTTATTTTAAAGGCTGTTGTGGAAAATAAATGCTGAGGCTGGAGAAATAAGCTTAAAGCAAACAACATTGGTGCTGAATTTTGTTAAGTCAGTAACCCTTTGTCTAGAGGGCAGATTCGTCTGCGTCTGTAAGCCAATAGTTCTTTGAGAATGGAGCTGTTTGTGAATGTGCTGATATATAATTGTGTCATCTGATGTGCGCTTATCTGATGTGCATCCTGCATTTCTCTGCTTCCTGCTCATCCTGTTAAAATCTAGATGTCTTGGGGATTTTTAACACTTTGAGCTGAGAAACGATCAATTAAGTTAATATGGCTCAGAATTTAGTACATGATTCATGGCATTTTTATGGTGCTTTTGCAAAATTTTAAGTAGTGACCAATGCAAATTTGTAATTCTTTTTGATACATTTCTCAAATGGTTATTGTAAACATACAGCAATTAAGTAAAATATTTAAAGAGCCCACATTGTGGGTGGAGAACGGTTAAATTTCACTTTTTGAAGTCCCAAACAACAGGATGATATGTATGCAAGGTCAAAAAACACTTTCGATGTCTTATAATATCTATTTATTTTTACCTCATTTTCCCACCGACTCCCATATGAATCGTCTGAGCGAGTCTTTTTCCCCAAGCACCTCCTTTCCGTGACGCTACCACGTCACGTCACCACGTCACGTCCTTTACGTGTCAGCACCCCAATGCCAGAACATATTGAAAACAAATCACTGCAGTTGTACATCAGCGTATTGCTATATTATTCATCATAACAACAAACATTCAGTAATAATTAACACTTCATGGACTATTGTAAGCCAACAAATAGTTTCATTCGGCAGTAAGCTAAATGGCTACCGCTACATGCTGCACGGAGCAAACACAATACAGACAACTACATCCATATTTACCTTGTTACAGTCAACGAGACTGGAAGAACACGCAGGTCCAAATGAACTGGGTATTGATCCATCCTTTAACAACAACCGTGCAACAAATCCCGCGTCGTAAGCTGGTAGATTTGTGTAGCTCGCTTCAGAGAAATGACGTGAACACAGCACCGTGTTGGGGATGTAATTCTCAGGTATTTTACAAAAAAAAAACTCAACCACTCCAGGTAGGGAAAAGAGATTTCCAGGTAGGGAAAATAACACAGCTTTTCCCTCGCACTTCAGAGCACAGGGTCTACGGGACATGATTTAACCGGAATGCCGATAACTTCAGTAAAGTTAGCAGCAGTCGTGTTTTCCGGATCAATAACTCATGACCGAAACATTGTTCCTACATAAATAGCACCTCTTTTCAACCGTCGCAATGTATACAATCACCTACAA
>CAIGQQ010036134.1:13950-26432 GCA_903798035.1 Danio albolineatus
ATGCTGGAAGCACCCATCTGTCTGTTTTTCAAAGACAATCTTTGGATGTGACGCTCAGAACGTGCACTCAGCTTCCTTGGCTGACCACGGCGAGGTCTGTTCTGAGAAGAACCTGTCCTCTTAAAGCATTGAATGGCCTTGGCTGCAGCACAGTTTCAGAGTGTTGGCTATCTTCTTATAGCCTAGGCTATCTTTATGCAAAGTAACAATTTGTTTTTTCAGGTCTTTTGAGGGTTGTTTGTCATGAGATGCCATGTTGAACTTTCAGTGGCCAGGTTGAGAGAGAGGAAAAGCTTTTATACCAAATTTAACTCACCTGCTATCTGGAAACACCTGAGACAGTGTAAAACTAATGAGTCACATGCCACAGGGGAAGGAAAATGACTAATTGTGCTCAATTTTGTACATTTTCACTTAGGGGTGTACTCACTTTTGTTGCCAGGGGTTCAGCTATTATTGGCTGTATCTTTAATTATTTTGAGGGGACACTAAATTTACACTGCTAAAAAAAACTTTACACTGACTCCTTTTCATTATGTCAGAGTAATTTCTACAGTGTTGTCCTATGAAAAGATATAAATAAATATTTGCAGAAATGTGAGGGGTGTACTCACTTTTGTGACATACTGTATATATATATATTTTTTTTTTTCTTTCTCTCGAACTGGACATTGAGAGCTCTGACTTTTTTTTTTTTTTTTGTATCTGAGCCCGAACGGAACACTGGACTTTTGAGTTTGAATTGAACTGTTCCTTTATTGAATTTTCTTAACTTTGCATTTAACTTTTGACATCCTCTTTATTTTGTGGTCTTATTATTCAAATTATTTGTTGTATATACATTTTGTTATTTCTCCACTTACTGCAAATTCTAAGTATCTGAGTGAAATTATTATTACAGACAATTTATCAAATTGTCAGCGACTGGGTTATTCTCTTTCAAACTGTGTAAATTGACAAATTATTCTAATACATAATCTACTTACTTTTTCTCTCTTTTGCTCTGAGTCGAATCCCTTCTTCAGATTGCTGGTCCAGGCGATTTCGAAGCGCTAAATAGCTAAATACCAATAACAAATCGAGCAGCACTGAGTACGCGCTACATAAACAAAGCAAGTCTCTCATGTAAAATATTTACTAAAAAACAGAAAATATCACTTTACAAACTGTATTGTAAATAAATCATCTGAATATTTTCATATTAGCCAATAATATTACTGAAATTCATTTAAAAACTAAATAAATATAAATTTACACACATTTACACCAGTAAATAATCAGAATCAATGATGAGCTAAAAATCTGTGGAATTCTGCGCACGCAGATTCCGTGTGGCCCTAGTTATGACTAAGGAAAAAAAGGCTAGTAAGACATTATTATTATTATCAGGTTTTAGTAAATGTTTTATGTTGCATTTTATTATATTATTTTTTTATATTAATTTATCATTTATTTATTTGTAAAATACTATTTATTGATTCTAGTATTAGTTTATAAATTTCAACTAAATTTAAATGAAAAATTACCTTGCAAAAATTAAATCACATTGCAAACTATTTATTTGTATGTTTACGTGTTTATTATGTTATTATGTTTGATTAAGTTATTACTAATTTATTTCAAGTAATGAAAAGGTTAATAGTTTTAACTTCAGATATAATAACCTTATTAAAATGTAATTTACAGGAGAAAATATATTTTTGCAAATACAAAAACACATTACAATGTCTTGGGCGATGCGGTGGCGCAGTTGGTAGCGATGTTGCCTCACTGCAAGCAGGTCTCTGGTTCGAGCTTTGGCTAGGTCAGTCTAGTATGGGTAACTGCAGTCTGGAGCAATAGGTGTGGCAAAAGGTAGGGGCGTGGCAAAAGGTTTTTCATTGGTCACATTTTTTTTCCGGTGGGGGCGTGGCAAAAGGCTTTTCATTGGTCAAAGGTTTCCTTTCCGGTTAAATGCGTTGGCCAATCAGCAAATCATCAAACACTTGATCAATGGCGGTAGTAAGACGTGTTGTTGACAGCTGTAAACAGATGTGTATTAAGATTTTTATAAAGATTGTTTTTCGATTAAAACCATGGTTCGTAGTTTGTTTAGGTGTCAGTTTTGTGCCAATATTTTGAGACCTCTACACATAATACACACTATGGGTAAGTACCCATTATTTTGCGATATGCATTTTAATATCATTTGTTTGGGTTATATGTGATAACTTGAACAGCTATCCCACATAGAAATCTGACATATGCCAATATGTACATTCAAATTAGCCTACATACTGTATATGACACATTCATATGTGAATTTTACATCTAAAATGTAATTTATGCAACATGCATTTCGAAATATAGAAAATATGTTCACTTAGAGAAAAAAAAATCCACAAATTTTTTATTATAAAATATAGGCTTGGAACATGTATGTGCACTTTTGTAATTCCAATGGTTGAAAACATAAGTGGGCATTTTTTGCAACATTTCACAATATATTTTGCATACTGTATATAACACACTTTATGCAAGTAAAATCCAAATGTTGTATGTCACATGTATTTAGCATATTTTTCATCTATGCATATAGAATGTTGCTTTTTTTAACATTTGAAACTTCTTATTTCAAACATGCTATACTGTAAATGATTTCAATTAATGGCTTTTATTATCTGTTGATGATGATTCTTGCAGATTTATAATTTATATTATATATTTGTTTACATGTCTGATTTACATTTTTCTAACATTACCTAGGATATTCCAATGCAGTGTTTCTCCATTAACTGGAGTCTTTGTGCTCATGATAAGTTTGACAATTTACATGGACAACAGTATTAGTAATTTTAACACTAAACAACATCTTTGACTTTCAGTATACCTTGTACATCGCTCCTAAGGTTGAGTTTGACTATTCTGAGGTGAGTCTTTGTTCAACACTGTTAGCCACTATAAAAGAAGATTTTTTTTAACATTGTAGTAATTGTCTTTTTATTTAAAACAGGCATGCATAAGGAGATGGTGGTGTGGACTTCTGCTTGAAGGCTCAGGGTAGAGTATAGAGCTTATCTTGGGCATCTGCACTCTCAGTTGAATACAAATATAGTAGTATAATATACATACGTATGTATGTTTGTACACACACACACACACACACACACACACACATCGGCCACTTTGTAAGGTACACCTTACTATATAGGTGTCAAAGTCAATTTTTGGAGGGCCGCAGCTCTACACAGTTTTGCTCTAAACCTGATCAAACACAGCTGATCCAAATAATCGAGGTGTTCAAAAGAATCTTGATCACCTTGATTATTTGGATCAGCTGTGTTTGATCAGGGTTGGAGCAAAACTGTGTAGAGCTGCGGCCCTCCAAGAATTGACTTTGACACCTAGGCCTTACTACTACCGAGTTAGACCTTTTGCCTTCAGAACTGCCTTAATTCTGGCATATATTCAACAAGGTACTGGAAATATTCCTCAGAGATTTTGCTCCATATTGACCTGATAGCATCACACAGTTGCTGCAGATTTGCCGGCTACACGTCCATGATGCCAATCTCCGGTTCCACCACATCCCAAAGGTGCTCTATTGGATTGAGGTCTGGCTATATATATGTGAGCATTATGATATTTAAAAGGTCTCAAAAACAGATTTTCAATTTACAATTACCATTGTAGCAATAATCACATTTTAAACTCAATTTAGCCACTAGATGGCACAACAAGACCACTTATTACGGATTGCTGTACTTGTAGGCTTGTTTTTCACTCTTATGGTTTAAAGTCACTGAAATTGCAGTGAAGATTTTGAATTTCTGAATTGCATCTTGACATGATACAATGTCATTACATTTAAAATAAAATTTAGTCCAAGCTCACAACTTAATGGATGTGTTTTAGTGTCATCCTTAAATGGTGAGACGTAAATAGCATTAGTGTCATAAAGGTTCTTAAATGCTTAAACCCAGCCAATCAGCTTGTTTGTAATTATCGATAAAAATAAAACAATAAAATGATATATATATATATATATATATATATATATATATATATATATATATACATATATATGTGCATGTATGTGTATATACATACACATTTCATTTGATATTTACAAAATTCGCATCATATGCATCATACACTTGATTTTTTTTCCTCCTTCAGCCATGGATCCAAGAGGAGACTTTGTGTTGTATGTTTAAATTATTATTATTTTTTTTTAATAGTTTTTTTTTTTTTTTACATTTGTCATTTATTATTTTGTGTGTATTCTGTCTTTTAATTCAGGTACCATCAGACATGTTCAGAAAGGTTCTTTTAGACGTTTATGATGAATGGAGCCTTCCTCACACTATCACTTGGTCAAACTACAGTGCATTCTATTTATACAAGAGTTTGATGGCTTCTGCTCTATGCACTGATACTACTTGATAAATGGATGGATTTGTGGTGAACTGATGGATTTATGGATTTTTATTCTGTGGATGGGATGTTTTGTTTAAGATTGTTTTATTAGTTTTTTGATAATTAAATTGAAGTGTTTAATGAACTTGTGTCTGTGTTCTAAATTGATTAATATCACTTAACATAAGGTTACTAATAAGTTTCTGTCTTTATTATAAATCTGTGATATTTAAACTATTTACCAGACAAAAAAAAAATATTTGTCAAAATATTATTTATTTACATTATTTTAGGCAATAATTTTAGTGACACTGAGAAACAAATAAGTAGCAGTTTAAAATAGTACTGAATAAAACACTTCTAAATAGTGCATTTGTAAATAGCCAGTAAAAGAACAAAAACAACGATATTAAAGCATTGTATCCATTAGAATGTGTCACGATCTGAAGAAGGAGGTAGAGTCAAATGTACAAAAGTAAGTCTTTTTATTGACAGACTGATGAACAGACAGTAGATGACGAAGGCATTAAGCGGATGAGGATGAAGATACTGGCTCCAGGTGTTCTGATGACAGGCACAGTATGTCCGGAGATAACGAGCGATTTCTTGGATCTTTCGCTCGAACTGGCCGTTAGTCTGGGGGCCCGCCAGACCCTGGAGATGAATTGGGGTCCCCGGTCAGATACGATGTCTTCGGGGATCGACCGATCGACTACTACGAGGATGGTGGTATAACCCCCAGACGGTGGTAAGTCTGTGGCAAAGTCGACTCCGAGGTGGGTCCAGGGCCGGCAGGGAATGGACAAAGGCAAGAGTTTTCCTTCGGGTAGACGGCGAGGAGTGGTGATAACGGCACAGACCGAGCATCCCCGGACATACTGGGAGACTTCGGCGGCCATATTAGGCCACCAGTACCTGGCACGAAGGAGCGAGAGAGTTCGCCTGCTGCCCAGGTGTCCTGAGCCGAGGGACGTGTGCGCATCCTCCAGGAGGCGGGTACGGAGACCGGCTGGCATGTAGATGAGGTTTGGAGGAAGCTCAGGTGGTACAGGCTCTTCTAGGGCGGCAGTACGGATTACTTCATCCAATCTCCAAAGGATGGGAGCCAAGAACACTGTGGGTGGAAGGATGGGTTCAGGAGTGTCTAAGGCAGGGTCAGGTGAGTAAAGACGAGAGAGTGCGTCTGCTTTGATGTTCTTGTGGCTGGGCTGGTAGGAGATATGAAAGTTGAAGCGATTGAAGAAGAGGGACCAGCGGACCAGAGGTTTTTATGGTCAGTGAGGACGGTGACAGATGACTTGGCTCCCTCGAGCCAGTGCCGCCACTCCTCGAAAGCGAGCTTGATGGCTAGTAGTTCACGGTCTCCGATACCATAGTTTTGTTCTGCAGGGCTCAACTTCCTGGAGAAGTACGCACACGGGTGGAGAGCTGGGGGTTCACCAGACCACTGCGATAGGATGGCTCCGACTTCTACATCCGCTGCATCAACTTCTACCAAGAAGGACTGGGCAGGATCAGGGTGGCGTAGGATTTGAGCAGTGGTGAATATCTGTTTAAGAAGGGCAAAGGCCTGACGGGCACTGGGATCCCAAGACAGGTGTTTGGCACCTCCTTTGAGTAATGATGTTAACGGGGCTGAAAGTAGACTATAGTTCCTGATGAACCTACGATAGAAGTTCGCAAATTCCAGGAAACTCTGAAGCTCTTTCACGGTCCGAGGTTCCGGCCACCTGGCCACGGCCTCGACTTTCCCGGTCTCCATACGGACCCCCTCAGCGGAGATCACGTATCCGAGGAAGGAGACGTTGGGCTGATGGAACTCGCACTTCTCAGCTTTGAGGTACAGGTGATGCCTACGGAGCCGCTGGAGTACTTGAATAACATGGCGTTGGTGGTCTGCCAGATTATGAGAGTAGACGAGTATATCGTCGATATAGACAATTACAAATTTATGAAGGAGGTCACGGAAGATTTCATTCATAAAGCTCTGGAAGATGGATGGACTGTTGGCTAGGCCATAGGGCATCACCTGATTCTCATAGTGGCCGGTGGGTGTTATGAAGGCGGTTTTCCACTCGTCCCCCGCTCGGATACGGATCAGGTTATAGGCGCTGCGGAGGTCCAGCTTCGTGAAGATCTGGGCTTCTCTGAGCTCTTCCAAGGCTGCGGGCACAAGTGGCAAGGGATATGCAAACTTCACCGTAGCTTCCTTCAGGACTCTATAATCAATACAGGGCCTTAACCCGCCGTCCTTCTTGGTGACAAAGAAGAAGCTCGATGCAGCGGGAGAAGTGGAAGGTCTGATGAACCCCTGATGGAGGGCCTCTTTGATGTAATCTTCCATCGCCTCGTACTCAGGACGTGATAAGGGGTATATCTGTCCATGGGGCAGTTTGGCGTCGGGCAGCAGTTCGATGCTACAATCGTAGGGCCGATGAGGGGGTAACTGAGTGGCTCGTGCTTTACTGAGGACTTCGTGATAGGCGTGGTAGGGCTCTGGGATGGAGGATACTGAGGCCTCAGGAGGTGGCTGGACGGTGGTGGTGTGCACAGGAAGGGCATTGCGCTTGGGTTTAGGGGTATGTGCTGCTGGAGGGCTGCGATGGTTGTGGCAGTCAGGACCCCAGGACTGAATCTCTCCTGTGCTCCAGTCTATTACAGGCTGATGCTGGATGAGCCACGGATGACCCAGCACGACATCGACATTGGCCCGCGGAAGGACGAGAAGGATTAACTTCTCCTGGTGGTGAGGTGGAGTTAACAGCATCACCTCTTTAGTGCGTCATGTGATCCTCCCATCGCCCAATGGTGAATCCTGGATGTTGGTGATTTCGAAGGTGGTATCGATGTAGACAGAGGGTAATCGATGCTTGGCTAGGAAGTTGGAGGAGATGAAATTTCCGGCAGCTCCCGAATCCACCAAGACATGTACAGGGAGAATACGGGAGTGTATGATTAGTCTGGCAGTGATATGAGGCATATGTGAAACAGCAGGAGTCAAGGAGAATGTACTCACCATTGGACGAGAGGGACGAACTGGACAGGCGGCGATCTGGTGGGAGGCTTCTCCGCAGTACAAGCAGAGCCGGCGTTGAATGCGGCGCTGACGTTCTGAAACCGTCAGGTGATGTGTGTCGGTAAGCATGGGTTCGTCGTGGCTCATCGGAGGTTGTGACGGTGGCTGGACAGAAGGGTTCCGGATATCAGGAGGAGATAATACACAGGCAGAGAGGTGTTGAGAGACGGAGATAGCCTTTTTAATGAAGGTCTCAATTTGGGCACTGTCATCATATATCACCATTTGTTTCCGGATGTCGGGGTGTAGTCCCCACTGCGGGCTGCAAGAGTGCGGATTTCAGAGTGTAATCATGAATGGTGGTGTTTCCTTGACGGAGATTAATAATTTCATCGTGAACGGACAGTGGAGTGAGTGTTGCACTGAACACTTCCCGGAAGTGGGTGGTGAATGCCGAGAATGAATAGAGTGCCGGGCTCTTAGATGACCAGAGCGAATCCGCCCATTGCAGCGCCTTTCCTGTCAGCAGAGAGATGATGTATGAAATCTTGGAGACTTCGTTCGGGAAACATGGAGAGTTTGCTTCGATGAAGAGGGAGCATTGAAGAATGAAGCCACTGCAGGTGCTGGGTTCGCCGTTATAGCAGAGAGGATGTGAAAGCGGCGTGTTGGTAATGGAGGGAAAGCCAGGCGCTGCGTTCGCTGATGCGAAAGGTAAATTTGACGAGGTCATCGTTACCAGCTCGGCGGATCCAACAGAAGCTTCCATAAAGCAGGTGAGTGGTGATTTTCCTTGGTGTCGAGCCGAGCGGTTGTTTACTTCCGGTCAAACCGGGAAATCTGTTTTTTCTTCTGGTCGAGTATCCTGTCACGATCTGAAGAAGGAGGTAGAGTCAAATGTACAAAAGTAAGTCTTTTTATTGACAGACGGATGAACAGACAGTAGATGATGAAGGCATTGAGGGGATGAGGATGAAGAATCAGAATCAGAAAGAGCTTTATTGCCAGGTATGTTCACACCTACGAGGAATTTGTTTTCGTGACAGAGCTTCCACAGTGCAACAGAATTACAGAGACAGGACAAAAAACAGATAATAAATATATTCAAAAAAATAGAAGTGTTAAATGCAAATATACAAATGGACAAGTGTATGTACAGGTGTATTACTATATACAACATTATATATGTGCAGCTGTTATGTGCAAATTGGCATGTAAAGTGTGTTGTTAAATAAGTGTATGTGTGTCTAACAAGTGTATTTGTTATGTGCAAATGGCATGTAAAGTGTGTTGTTAAATAAGTGTATATGTGTGTAAGAGTGTACAGCAGTAGTGATGTTGGTTCCACGATTATTATCATCAAGTGTTCATGAGATGGATTGCCTGAGGGAAGAAACTGTTTCTGTGTCGGGCTGTTCTGGTGCGCAGTGCTCTGTAGCGTCGACCAGAAGGTAACAGTTCAAAGAGGCAGTGTGCTGGGTGTGAGAGGTCCAGAGTGATTTTGGCCGCCCTTCTGCTCCCTCTGGATAAGTACAGTTCTTGGAGAGAAGGGAGGGTTGTACCAATGATTCGCTCAGCAGTCCGAACTATTCGACGTAGTCTTCTAAGGGTCAGATTTGGTAGCTGAGCTAAACCAGACAGTTATTGAAGTGCAGATGACTGATTCAATGATGGAGGTGTAGAACTGTTTCAGAAGCTCCTGTGGCAGGTTGAACTTCCTCAGCTGACGAAGAAAGTACAGCCTTTGTTGGGCTTTTTTGACAATGGAGTCAATGTGAGTGTCCCACTTCAGGTCCTGAGAGATGGTGGTGCCCAGGAACCTGAATGACTCCACTGCAGCCACAGTGCTGTCCATTATGCTCAGTGGGGGGAGAGCAGGGGGGTTTCTTCTGAAGTCCACTATCATCTCCACTGTTTTGAGCGTGTTCAGCTCCAGGTTGTTGTGACTGCACCAGAGAGCCAGCTCCTGAACCTCCTGTCTGTAAGCAGACTCGTCACCGTCCTGAATGAGGCCGATAAGCGTGGTGTCGTCTGCAAACTTTAGGAGCTTGACAGAGGGGTCCTTTGAGGTGCAGTCATTCGTGTACAGAGAGAAGAGCAGAGGGGAGAGGACACACCCCTGGGGGGCGCCAGTGCTGATTGTGCGGGTCCTGGATGAGGATTTGCCTAGCTTGACCAGTTGCTGCCTGTCCGTTAGAAAGCTGTTGATCCACTGACAGACAGAGGTGGGCACGGAGAGCAGAGTTAATTTGGGCAGGAGAAGTTTTGGGATGATGGTGTTGAAAGATGAGCTGAAGTCCGATCATAGATGCATAGGTCCCTGGACTGTCTATGTGTTGCAAAACAAAATGCAGTCCCATATTTACTGCATCATCCACAGACCTGTTTGCTTTGTAGGCAAACTGAAGAGAGTCCAGTGAGGGTTCAGTGATGTCCTTCAGGTGGGCCAGCACCAGCTTTTCAAACGACTTCATGACCACAGATGTTAGCGACACCGGTCTGTAGTCATTTAGTCCTGTAAGTTTGGGTTTCTTTGGGATGGGTATGATGATGGAGCGTTTGAGGCAGGAGGGCACTTCACACAGCTCCAGTGATCTGTTGAAGATCAGGGTGAAGATAGGGGCCAGTTGGTCAGCACAGGATTTTAAACAGGCTGGTGTTATAAAATCTGGGCCTGGTGCTTTTCTCCTCTTTTGGAGATGGGCTAGGGATCCAGGCAGGAGAGTGAGACGAGAACATAAACTGAGAGTATATGAAAGTCACTTCCCTTAGTGGAGTTAGATGAAGGCTTTGGTAAGTCATTGGGAGCACAGGAGAGTGTCCGAGACTGGATGAGGAGCAGGCTAGGGAGATTGTGTCCATTGATGATACTCGACGATGAGGGAGTGAATGCTAGGAGACTATATAGTGAACCGGGAGTGCTTTCAGGTGTGAGATTAATAGACGGGGGATTGTTCACGGCTGGGATGTGATCTTGATGATGAGGAGTGATGAGCTGGGGATGTTACAGAATGTTGATTTACCCATTACTTTAATGACATTTGTTGTGATTACGTTTAATTCATTCTTTATTATAAACACAATAGTGTAAAGTAGAATGATCCACCTTTAAGCTAAACCAGCAGCTTATTTAATATGTTAATCTAATTGGCCAAAGCATGTGACCGGAAAGAAAATCTTTGACCAATAAAAAACCTTTTGCTACGCCCCTACTGAAAAAAAATGTGACCAATGAAAAACCTTTAACCACGCCCCTACCTTTTGCCACGCCCATGTCTCCAGACTGCAGTTACCCCCTCCTCGGGTCAGTAGGCATTTCTGTGGGAAGTTTGCATGTTCTCCCTGTGTTGCCGTGGGTTTCCTCCAGGTGGTCTGGTTTCCCCACAAGTCCAAAGACATGTTGTATAGGAGAATTTAGTTCAGTTCAGTGTGGTTCAGGTATGGTGTGTGAATTAGTGTGTGTGGATGTTTTCCAGTGATGGGTTGCAGCTGGAAGGGCATCTGCTGCATGAAACCCATGCTGAAAAGGTTGGTGGTTCATTTTGTTGTGGCGACCCCAGATTAATAAAGGGCCTAAACTGACAAGAAAATGAATGAATGAAAATGAAGAGACATGCATTATGGGCTTATGTTAAACAGGCTGTCTATGAGCAGTTAAAACATTAAGATTATTTGTTAAATGAATTAAAATGGTAACACGATGAGTAAATAACAAGCTTTCAGAGCAAGCATGCTACAGTTATGCTACTTGCTGTCACTAAGTCAATACAGGCTTCTGCAATGGCTTCATTAAATTATTCTGCAAACAATTAATTTTAAAGCATAAAAGCTAATATTCGATGGCTATGCATTGAAGACTATTTAGCAAATCCCCATCATGCTGCCAATGTTAACGTTAAATAAAATTTGATTCACATTTGATATTGACTCTGTCACCCATCTTCGCTGGTCCTCCAATTTGTTGTCACTAAAAACCTAGGGTCCTATGCTACTTGTTTTCCAAGATTCTTCAAATGGTCTTATTTTGTGTACACCAGACTAAAGTAACAAAAGAGCACACTATGACAACTTTTTCTTTTTTTGTGTGAACTATACCTTTAAGGTGTGTTTTTACCAACCCAATCATAAGCTTAGATGACCTAAGATGATCTAAGGTATACATGGGGTTGAAACACGTTGACCCACTGTCAAATGTTAAATATAATTTTATGATAGGTCCTTATAATTTGTTTTATGATATACTTTGCTCATAAAACAGACCTTTAGAAGGTGTTTATCAAATCTCTACACAGCAGATGGTTTCAAGCTTAAACGTCCTTTAAAATACATTTTGTAAATGTATGTGTGCTGTCTGGAATGTGACGCTTGGTGGAGCTGCAGTTTTACCCTGAAGCAGTTTTTATTTTCATATCCAGCATCCTGTTGTTCAAACAACAAATGCACTTGTGTCCATTACTTTGCCCATGAGCTGTATGCTTAGGTGCATTGCTAGAGTGTTAGCAACTGAACATAATTGTACCATTGACTTTACCGGATGTTCTAATCAAGGTTAGACCAGGTGTCAATCCAGGGTTTTATCTAGTCAATGGTGACCGGGTTGCACCCAATACATGCATAAATTAGGGGTTGCATGCTTGACCAGTACGCTTTTGGCTAGAATATTTTGAAGCACCTTGCACACGAGTGCCACATTTTTTTTTAGAAACCATGTCAAGTTAAATTAATTGCAAATGACATTCAGAGCTGCTCATCAATGTCAGTTTTAAAGCAGTGGATCAGAAGAACTTGGATTTCTCCTTGCAAATATATTGCAAATTGTGACATGTTGCAAAACACATGCATCTTATGTTTTATTAATGATGTCACTCAGGGCTAGTTGATGACCTCATTTACACCCCAAAACAAAACTACAACACATTAAGAAAATATCCTTTTTAGACTGTACATCAACCATTTTTACTCTTTTTTTTTTTTTTTTTTTTTTTGTCTCCACTCCTCTGTCCTTCTTCTGGGCGTATTACAAATGAGTGTGACAGTCGTGATGAAAATGGGCCCATCAGTTAGCAGC